>JARQOC010000012.1:26483668-26508492 GCA_033576535.1 Allobates femoralis
TTCACTTTATTCATTATTCGGTTTTCCGGGTTGTGGTAGCACCGAGCTCCATGAGGATAGGAGCAAAAGTATTACGGTGAGCTGGAACACTGGTCAGAAGCTACTCTGTAGGTATAGACTATGAAACCACTGCCATAGGCGCTAGTTACAGACCCCTAAATCAGAGAACTTTTGGGGCGCCAACACTACTGTAAAGCAACTCATTAATTATATTGATGTCATAATTGATTCCAAGTTCTGGATATTGCTAAACATCATAAATATTGGCCCTCTAAGAAATGCAATAATCTATTCCCTTCATATGAAAAATCCCAAATCCGTTTCATCTTATAGATGCAGTAGAGAAACATAACATTTTTGCTGGTCCAATTTTTTTTTCTGTGTTTATTAGGTAAGTGAATGGAAAAAAATTAAAATTCACAAGCAGCGTTGGCTCACAATCACTGGCGGACACAAATAGTAGAGGGCCCTTGTGCAAGAACAATATAAGGGCCCTTTTCAGTAGCTCTTCATAATGCACAGTTTCTACCTGTTTTGGAGGGTTGAAATTGGCCCCTAACCTATTATGGGGACGTCAACACACGTCAATATCGCTTGCAATATCGCTGCTGCACATGACGTTGCAGCGATATTGATGTGTGTGACAGGGCGCATCAACCAGCGATAAATGCCTGGTTGATGGTCGCCAGGTTTTAGAACCTGCTCTAAAACCTGGCGATGGTCTCCCAGTGGACACGCAGCATCGCTGGGTGTGACACCGTGAGACGAGCAAGAAGCCAGCTCCCAGCGCCTCTCAGCAAGCGCTGGGAGCTGGTATACATGGTAAACAGCGGGTAACTAAGCACCGAATGGCACTTAGTTACCCGCTTGTTTACATGGTTACCAAGTTCTCGCTGGTATTGATCGCTGGTGAGTCTGCCTATGTGACAGCTCACCACGATCAGCCTTCAATGTCGCCACGATGAGATCGCTGGCAACATTGATGTGTGTGACGTCCCCATTACACTTCAATGTGGCTACCAAGGTTGGACCCAGGGTCGTAACTACCATAGGTGCAGGGTTACAATCGCACCCAGGCCCTTGAGCCAGGGGGACCCCAAAAGTCCCTTTGACCTATAGAAAAAGACCACGGCTATTAAAGATTTGCAATAAATTGGGAGCTTTCACATCGGGGCCCATGAGCTTCAGGTTACACCACTGGTTGGACCAAATGATATGTCCGCCCCAGGTCCCAATCACCAAAGGTCTATCCCTGGTGGCTATGATCAGCAGTGCTGGTGATACCATCAACTTTTCACATGGATTGTTGTCACCCACAAATGGAAGGCAATCCCAACATACATGTCCATCTCATGGGATATCTTCTTCTGTATAGTCGTTGGGGATCCATGATTTGTGATTTCAAAGGGCAAATCCAGTTTTTACCTGAATTCACCTTTTACAGTAACTCAAATTCCTATTCTCATCCAAGTCTGTTGTGAAGCTGGAAAAACATTTAAATTATGGAGTACAAATGAATCCCGCTGCCATTGAGTCCTCACATTATATTTTTTCCTCCATCCAGTAAGCCAACCTTAAGCATGAATGCTTATCCCAGCAGGGGATGTTGTTGCAGGCATAAAATGCAAACTGCCAAAAGAAAATGCAGAGCATCAGACATTTTGCTACTTGCTGTTAAATATATACACATGGACGCAGACATAAATTATATTTCTTAGAAAAAGCAATAAAGATGCCAAGGTTTAAAGGTCTGTAAATAAGTGACATTTTAATGCCAACTTATTTTTTAAGTAGCGAGTGCTCTCTTCAGACCAAATACAAAGATGTCTTTGACAACAATAATTTTACTGCTGCTAATTCACTTTATCAATTTAAGTGTTATTGGGAAGGAAAATATCCAGTTACTAAAGATACATATATGAAGGCCTTGTAGAAAAAAGGAAACGCAGTGGTGCTTATTATTTTTTTGTTCCAAAAAGAAATGGGTCCCCATAGCCAATATTCAGTGTTTTCCCCTTCATTTTTATTTTCAACTAGCTGTAGAGCTTGGCGTTGCCCAGGCATAGGAACTGACTGTTCTTAGTTATAATAGAATAGAATGATTATTTTGCACATAAACATCTGCCTTTAGCTCCACCTCCTCCATAGAATGTTGTCTGGTTCTGCCTATAGCTCCTCCCCTCCATAGAATGTTGTTTGGTTTCTGCCTATAGCTCTCCCCTCCATAGAATGTTGTTTGGTTCTGCTATAGCTCCTCCCCTCCATAGAATGTTGTCTGGTTCTGCCTATAGCTCCCTCCCCTCCATAGAATGTTTGGTTCTTCCATAGCTCCTCCCCTCCATAGAATGTTGTTTGGTTCTGCCTATAGCTCCTCCCCTCCATAGAATGTTGTTTAGTTCTGCCTATAGCTCCTCCCCTCTATGTAATGTTGTTTGGTTCTGCCTCTAGGCCTCCTCCCCCTCCAGATTGTTGTCTGGTTCTGCCTCTAGATCCTCCTCTATAGAATCATAGAATAATTGTCTGGTTCTGCCTCTAGTTTCTCTCCTCCATAGAACGTTGTCTGGTTTATGCCTCTAGATCTTCCTCTCCATAGAATGGTGTCTAGTTTCTGCCTCTAGATCCTCCCTCTCCATAGAATGGTGTCTGGTTCTGCCTCTAGATCCTCCTCCTCCATAGAATGCTGTCTGGTTCTGCCTCTAGATCCTCCTCCTCCATAGAATGCTGTCTGGTTCTGCCTCTAGCTCCTCTCCCTCCACAGAATGTTGTCTAGTTCTGCCTCTAGAATCCTCCTACTCCATAGAATGTTGTCTGGATGTCCTCTCTCTTCCATAGAATGTTGTCTGGATGCTCCTCTCCTTTTTATAGAATTTTTTTGTCTGGTCCTGCCTTTAGCTGCTCCTCCTCCTCCTTAGAGTTCTGCCTATAGCTCCTCCCTTCCATAGAATGTTGTCTGGTTCTGCCTCTAGATCCTTCCCCCATACAATCCTTTCTGGTATCTGCCTCTAGATCCTCCTCCTTCATATAATGTTGTCTGGGTTCTGCCTCTAGTTCCTCCCCTCCATAGAATGTTGTCTGGTTCTGTGTATAGCTCCTCCCCTCCATAGAATGTTGTCTGATTCTGCCTCTAGCTTCTCCCCTTCATAGAATGTTGTCTGATTCTGCCTCTAGCTTCTCCCCTTCATAGAATGTTGTCTGGTTCTGCCTCTAGATCCTCCTCCTCCATAGAATCTTTTCTGGTTCTGCCTCTAGATCCTCCTCCTTCATAGAATGTTGTCTGGTTCTGCCTATAGCTCCTCCTCTCCATAGAATGTTGTCTGGTTCTGCCTCTAGAGGCTTCCCCCATAGAATCTTTTCTGGTTCTACCTCTAGCTGCTCCCCTTCATAGAATGTTGTCTGTTCTGCCTCTAGATCCTCCCCCCATAGAATGTTGTCTGATTCTGCCTCTAAAACTAATGATGTATTGCAGATTTCTGACTGCAGCCGTTTCTGACACAATAAAGAATTGGGTTTTAAAGCATGCAGCAGAGCTGGGAGAGCTTCCCCCACACATATCAGGCCATCTATAGACATTGTACATTCACTGTGGGGTGTCAATCACAGCAGGGGGCGTGTCAGACTGCCGTGTCCATGAGTTTCCAGTCCTGTAATGGTAATCGCCAGGTTATAAACCTTTAGTTTAGGTAAACAATAGCACATATGCTGATAAGAGAAGCACACTTGCTTTTTGTTTCTTAACTCTTACAGCGTGTGGTTGTCGCCCCCAGGGCCGTAAGGTATTCTGAACCGGGCTGTTTTAGTAGTCTTGGGGAGTCACCGGGATCAACACCCAGCTTCCGTGACCTTAGGTTTATTTGTAAAAGGCAGTTCTTGGCTTAGGTAGGGAAAGGGGTGATTTATAAGGGAGTTATTCGTGACGCCACCCATGGTTTGTGGCTATGGGTAGCCACCACTGCTGCAGAACTTCTGGGGATCATGGACGGGCAGCTAGAATGGAGTGGCTCCCCACGGGTGGAGTAGATCCCCAGGCAGTGTATGTTGGAAGGGTGTAATGATTAATAGTCTTTGGCAGGCAGGGATTATCTCTGACAATGATACCTTATTCAGTGGGCCTCCACAGGCTGTCGCCGCAGGAATAATTCAGTCTCACACTGTTCTGCAATTCTGCTCCCGGTTTTACTCACAGCTAGCTTCAAGTACAACAGGTCATCGATGTTACACACTTTTGGAAAAGCTGCAGCCTGTGCAGTCTTTGTAGAAGGGGGATGGCAGGTATGAGATCCTTGGTGGTGTGTTGTCCTTCAGCCTATCTTTGGTCCTGTCCTCTTTCTGAGCACTATTGTAAGCGCCTCTGCGTGCAGAGCCCTGATGCTGCAGCCAGGGTGTTGGTTGGGTGACTGGTACCTGGTCCCCGAACCCTTGTTCAGCTATCTTTGGGTATACGCCAGGTGTGTTAGCTACAGCTTCTATAAGCTCGTAACCCCGGTTTCAGGGGGTTGGGTGATGAATTCCGTGCCGGGGCCCCCGTGTCTGTCCACAACCCCCCCGTCTGGTGGTATCAGTCCCGGATTCAGGCACAACCGTCCAATCTAGCTCTGCCAGCGCCCCTAGGGTTCCTAGGCTTTCAAGACAAACGTGGCACTGCTCAAGTCCTCTGCACTGCACTGTTCTTCCTCTCGCTCACGCTCCCCTCCAACTCAAAAATAAAACTCTTTTTTATTGTTCTATGGGGCCCTCCCTCCCCGGGGTTTTGTGCCCAGGTTCCCCTGGTCCTAATTGTATTGTGGTGTTGTGGACTCACCCTTACCGTCCCCCCACTTTGGGGCTAGTGGACAACCACACC
Organism: Allobates femoralis; assembly: GCA_033576535.1. Classification (NCBI taxonomy): domain Eukaryota; kingdom Metazoa; phylum Chordata; class Amphibia; order Anura; family Aromobatidae; genus Allobates; species Allobates femoralis. The sequence continues at coordinate 26,488,509 of JARQOC010000012.1, forward strand.
CGTACTTGGGTGCAGTACCCTCTTTGTGACGTTTTGACCGGTGGGGCGCCACAACGATCTTCAGCTTACATAAAAAAAAAACCACTAAAGATTCCCTTTAAAAAAGGGGATGGGATCAATACCAGATTGGTGGGGGTCTAACACACGGCACCCTAACTATCAGCTGTTATCTGCGGCGGCCTATGGACAATGCTGAACACTGCTGTATACTGTAATGGACATTGCCCAGTTAGTTCAACACCTTGTATCTCATTTCTTTGGGGTCGTCGGAGGAAAAACAAAAAAAAAAAATTAAATTCTTAATGGCATTGTCCAGTGCAATGGAAATATTGTATACTTCGACATTAACTTTAATTTGAAGCAAAAACCCGGGGAAAAAGGCCCCGGGCCCATCCAAATTTTGCAAAAAAAAAAAAAATTTCCCCCTGTCAACAAGTCTATTTTTACGAAGCTTTAATAATATCCCCATGGACGGGTTTTTTTGCAAAACATTTTTTAATCTTGCTCCTCACGCGCCAATCAACCCCCATTTCTCTAACCCGCCATTAAACATCTGGGGAAATTTAATACATTTTATCAAAGAAAGGGGGAGGTCTTGGGCCAAAAACAGGAAAAAGGTCCAAAAATAAGTATAAAAACAAAAGTTTAAAAAAATTCCTTTTTATTTTGGGCAAACTTTGAAGACGTCGTTAAAAAGTCGGAAAAAACCCATACAATCCCCCCCCCCAATAAAACCCCCCCCAACCAGTAAGATCCCCTTTTACAAAACATTAAGGGGAAAATTCACCCCCCAAAACGTAAAGTTGTAGAACTATAGAACTCCCCGCAAATGGACATCATAAATGATTAAAAAATTGAAATATTTCCCATGTATTGGGATGAACTCCAAAAAAACTGGTTGTTGTATCAATGGGTTTTTAAAAGATTGGGGTGTTTTGCTCAAATTTCTTGGAAAATCACAAACCCCTGTGGCACTTTTGACCAAAGTCATCACAGTGGCTCGATGGGGGGCAAGTCCGGAGATCTGCAAACCCTAACACTTTTGGCTGGACCCCAATTTAATCCAAAACCTCAGTTTTGAAAATTTTTAACCAAATCATTTTACATCAGACTACAAGAAGACTTCCGGGTACAGGTGTCCATTAATTAGCCTTCTTTAAAGGCATGACACAGCAAATGGAAATGGGGCGGGTAGAGGCGCCTCTTGACAATCGCCCCTCTTACTTGGAAAAAACGATACCGGGGGGTTTTTGCTAAAATGAGGGGGTAAACCCAAAAGTCTTCACAGGGGGTGAAAAAACACTACGCTTGTTTTGGGTGGGTAGGGGGCAAAAATTTTATCTTTATTCAAGGTCCTTTTTTGCAATTGGTTTGGGTATTTCACTTTGCCTAACATTCTCAAAAACAATCCGTAGCAATCCTTTTTCCAAAGATTGTCACTGGCCCCCCCCATGGGCCAAAAAATTGGAAACCCCCCAATACCCCTTGTTGGAAATCCGCCTTCAGAATTTTTTTAGTGGGGTAGGGATTGGCAACATCTAAAATTTCCCCTTTTTTTAGGTCAGGGCGCCCTTTTAAAAAAAATGAAAGGTTGTACTCTCCTCCCATACTTACCGGGCGTTTATAGGCCAGGTTGGCGGCCAGCGTCATTCCGGTTTTGGGGGGAAATTGTGACTGGGCCCAAAAACCCAAACACATTCGGGCAAAAGATGAGGGGGAGACCGGGGAATGATGCAGCGCCATCCACCAGGAAGCAAAATGGGGACCCCGAAGTATTTCAGCTGTATTAACTCTTTTATTCTTAACGGGGAACTTGTTCAAGAAAACGGGAAATACAGATATTCGCCCACCCCAGTGCAGGTTAGCATATTGGGCAAAAGGGTTTTTAAAATTTTTTACAGGGGTGCCCCCTGATTTTTTTTCACTTTCACCACCTCCCCAGTTACGGAGAGCTTGTGGGAAAGGGAGCTTCCAGTCCTTCCCTTGGGTTGGGGCTCTGTTGGCATTTTGCTGTGGTTTTGGCCCCGGGGGCCGGAGTCAGAAAAAATCACGTTTTCCCCACAAGTGGTGGGGGGCTCCAGGGCACCCCCCTGCAAGCCTGTCCTGCGTTGGTGGTTGGACTTACACCAACGTTTTGGGGCCCAAATTAAATTGGGATCCAGAGAGGTTTGAGTATAGGCAGTGGTTCATACGTCTTCAGAATGATAAATAAGAAACCCCACATTAGTTTTTATACATTTTTTCCCAGCGGATAACAAGACGATTTTTGGATGTTTTGGGCCCCGCTTTTTCAGGACTATGGGGCCCCCTTCCCCACCTCCCAAATCGCAAATGTTAGATCGGGCATTTTTGGGGGTTTTTTCCCGCCCGGGGCGTGTGGGTCTGTCCCTCTCGGGGGGACAGCGGGGGTTTGGGGTTTTCATTACACCCCAGTTTCCCCGCCTGCAATCTTTGGGGGGAAAAACTTTTGTACCGGCACAATTGGGGGGGTTTTACCCGTGGGGTTTTTTTTGGGGAATTTTCCATAAAAAAAATGGGGCGTCCCCGTTTACACCCAAAATTTTGGGGGGGGGTTTTTCCCGGGGCCCCCTTTTAAAATTGATAGCACTGGGGCTGAAGTGGGGGGTTTTTAAACGGGGGCCCCTACTAAAAAAAATCAACTTTTTTTTAAAAAAATTTTCTTTATTCCCCCCCTTTTTTTTTCAGGGGGGCCATATCCACCCACCCCCGGGATTTTGTAACTTCATGATTTTTCCCTTTTTTGGGGGCTGTTTAAAAAATTTGAGTTTTTTAAATTTAATTTTTTTTTATTTTCTAAAAATTGACTTAAAGGGAATTTTTTCACCAGTTTTTGCCATCCCTTTGGGAAGGGGCAAAATGAAAAAGACAGAGCCCGGGGGTTCCACCAAATTGGGCCCCCTTACTGAGTGCGGGTTGGTCTTTTTTGGAAAAATTTTTTTTTCTCTGCTGCGTTTTAAAGGCAGTTTGGGGAATATGTCAGACTCCCCCGAAAAAGAAAATTTCCCCCGAGGAAAAAACATTTTAAATTTTTTTTACAACTCCACGGAGCACCCTGAAAGGGGGCACTTTTGGGGAAAAAGGGAAAACTCGGGTCCTATATTATTTTGCTTTTCAGATTAGGGTAAAAAAAAACCGGGGTAAACGGGGTTTTTTTTAAAAAAAAGTTTTTTCCCAGGTGGGGGAAAAATTAAAAGTTCCCAGTGGTGGTTATAAAAGTATTGAAAAAATTTCTTCTTTTCCCCTTTAGTTTTTAAAAAAATGACCCCCCAAATTCATTTTTTATTTTTTTTTCCCTTTCCCCCCCTTTTTTCCCTTTTCATTTTTAGTTTTAAAGTATCGGATGACGATAGAACAAATAAGAGAAAGGTTTTTTTCAGCTTTTTTATCATGGTCCAAAGATTGCGGACATAAACCCTCAAAAAAAAATTTTGGTTTTTTAAAGGGGGATTCAAAAAAAAAGGGGCAAGGGGGTTTTTTTGTTTTGAAGCTGTGGATGTGAAAAACCCAAATTTTAAAAAAAATTTCTGAAGATGCAATCACATCGGGGCCCCTTTAGCCCCGGGGGGGCCCCAAAAATTTTATGGGGCCCTATAAAAAAAAGACTAATGTTTTTTAACCCCCCTTTTACCCCCCAGCGTTTTTTCCCCCTTTTTTTTTTTTTTCGTTTTTTTCTTCCTCTTTTTCCCCAAGGGGTTCTAATTTTTTTTTTTTTTTTGTAAAAATTTTTTTTCATTTAGTCAATATAGAAAAAATTTTGGCTCGGTTTTTTTTTTTGGGACGGTTGTCCCTTTGTTTAAAAAAAATTTTTTTTACCATATAGTGTAAAAAAAAAGGGGGAAAAAAAAATTTTAATTACCGAAAAAAAAATATTTTTAAATTTCACTTTTTTTTTTTTGGGGTTTTTAAAAACCCCCTTTTTCGCTTTTTGGAAAAAATGAGGTGTTATATGATGCTTTTTTTCATTTTGATATAAAAAACCCAAAAAGTATTTTTTCCCCCGGCCCCCAAAATTTAAAAAAAAAAAACAACTTTTGCGCTTTTTTCCCCCGGGGCCCCTTAGCCCTCCCCCTTTTCGGGATCGGGCCCCCGGTGAGGGGCTTTTTTTTTGGGGTTTTACCCTGCCCCTTTTTTAATGAGGGGCCCTTTTTGGGTAAAAAGCGCTGTTTTGATCGCCCTTTTTTGAGGGGTTTTTCCCTTTTTTTTTCCCTTTTTACCCCCTTTACAGTTTCTGTTTAAAATTTATTTCATATCGGGGTAGATGGGGCCCCTTTTAAAAGGGGGTGATACCAAATATTTTTTTTTTTTTAAAAAATTTTTTTAATACTTTTTTTTTTAAGGGGGGAAAGGGGGGGGGGGATTTTAACTTTTGGGGTTTTTTTTTTAAAAATTTTTAAAAAAAATTTTTTTTTTCTTTTAAAATTTTTTTTTTTAAAAACCCCCCCATGGGGCACCAGGGGGCGGGCAGTGCCAATCACTTTGGGTGTCCCGTGATGCCCCGATCACGAATGTTGGGTTTTTGGGGTTTTAGCTCCCCCCCCGGGGGGTCACATAAAAAGTGGGGGGTTTTAACCCCGACGAAACATTTTTTAAAACAGGGTTTTCATAAAGGGGGGGAAAAGACTTCCCCAAACGAAAAATTTGGGGGCCCCTTGACGTTTTTTTTTTTTTGGGGCCCCTGAGCTTTAAACCCCATTTGGGTTTTTTGGGGGGTTTTTCCCCCAATTTTGGGGCCCCACTGTCGGACCACATCAAAGTGAGGGACTAAAACCCCTTAAAAAAACGGGGATTTTCATGATCAGGGGGGTTTTTGAAACTTCCAAAAAAAGGGGGGGGTTTTTGGGGCCCCCCGACATGAAGTTAACCCCCCCCGGGGGTTTTGGGGGTTTTTCCCCCCCTAGTAAAAATTAGGGGTTTCCCCCTTTTATGACAAATAAAAGGGCCTTTAGATTTTAAAGGGGAAACGGGGCACATTTCGGGGGCCAAAAATGGGGGGGGGGGGGGTTAAAAGTGGCCCCCTACTTATGTTTTTTGATCCCCAAAAACCCCTTTTTGGGGGGTTTAAAATTTTTCACAGGAAAATAAGAAGGGGGTTTAACAGGGGGCCCCGGGGGGGTTCGGGGAAAATAGTGAGTGGGGTTTTTTTGGGGAAAAGGAGGGGGGGTTTGGGAAAACCCCAAAAATATGTTTTTTTTTCCGGGTTTTGGGGGCAGGGACTTTTTTTTTTTTGGGGGGCAGGCTATTTTCCTTCCACCATTAAGTATTTAAGGGGGGCCCCCGGGTTCCCTCTCACCCCCCGGGGTTTTGGGGGGTTTTTTATTTCCAAAAAAACCCCAAAATTCATTTTTAACAACTAAATGCCCGGGGGAAAACTTAAAAAATTTAAAATTTTTTATTTTTTTTGGGAAAATTTTGGGGCTGCATTTCAAAACCCCCCAAAACATCACGTAAAAGGAAATGCCCAAAAAAACCTGGAAGCGGGGCCCAAAAACTTCTAGCATTCCCCCTTGGGGGAGCAGACTGGTGTGCTTTTGTCCAAAAAAGAAGGGTTTGTGGGGTGCCCTAAACGGAAAAAAGGCAGAAACCCCCAAAAGGGCCGGGAAAGGGGTTTTGGGGGGGGAAAAAGGGAAAAATTCGGGAAACATTTTCAAAATTTTTCTAATCCATAAAAAAAAAGAAGGGGGCCAGTAAGGGGTTTGGGGAAAAATTTTGGGAAAATTAAAATTTTGGGGTTAAAATTTAATTGTTTTTTTTTTACAACCCACTGTAACCCAGATTGGGGGGGTTTTTTTTTTAAAAAAATAAATTTTTTTTAAAAAGGGGTTTTCCTTTTTTGGACACTGGGGTTTTTACAAAAAGTATCACTAAAAAGGTTTTGGATCTACTTTGTTTTTAAGAATGATAAAATTTGTTCTTCAGCTTTTTTGAGTCAAAAATTTTAGCCTAAAAAGTTTTTTCCCAAAGGGAAATTTTTTGCAAAAAAATTTCCCAAAAAGGGAAAAACCCCCATTTGGGAATTTTAAAAAATTTAAGTAAAAAACCCCGGGGAACCCAAAAATTTTGATTTATACCCCCCAACTTCAAAAAAATTTAGTTTTAAAATCAGACAAAAAAGTTTGGGGATTTTTTGGGGGGGGGTTTAATTTGAATAAAAACCCAGGGAAAACCCACCAAAAAATTTTGGCACTAATAAAAAACCCTTTTTAAAAAGCAAAATCCTTCACCCAATTTTTTCCTTCGGGGAAAAGGTCTTTTTTTGGTTTTCTGAATTTTTAACACAAAATTCCAAAGTTTTGGTGCACTTAGGATTTTCCCCCCTCTTCAAATCTAAAAAAAAAACCGCACTCCACCAAAGTAAAATTTTAAAAACCATGGCTTCCCTTTTAAAGGGGTTGGGGCCCAAAAAACAAACCTATGGGGTTTAAAAGAAAAACCGGTTTTGGGGGCGTGGTTTTTCTGTCCCCCGGGGCCCAAAAAAAGGGGGCCCCCCCCTTTTAGCCGGGAAAAGGGAAAAAAAAACCCCCTATACTTTTAATTTTGGGTTGCTTTATAGGGGGGCCCCTTTTCCCTTTTTGGTTTGTTTTAAAGAAAAACCCAAACCCCCTAAAAGGGTTTCATTTTTGGGGGGAAACACCCCTTTAAAAACCAATTTTTTCCAAAGGGGTTTTTTAATGAGGTTTTTAAATACAGTTTTTGGGGCAAAAAATTCATTTTTTTAAAAAGGGTTGCAAACGTTTGGTTTTTATAGGCTCCTTTTTTTACACTTTAAAACTTTGAGGGGGTCTGGGTCCTATAAAAAATTGGGAAAAAGGGGGCTTTGGGACTTTAAAATGGGGAAAAAAAAAAAGCCCCCAAAAAAACCCTAAACAAGCTCAGTGAGGGAAAATTTTCCCCTTTTAAACATTTTTTGCCAGAAAAAAAAAAAATTTTCAAACAAAAAGGCTGTAGAAGACAAATGGGGCCCCAAATTTTTAAATTTTAAACCCCAAAAAAAAAAGTGTTTTTGTCCCCCCAAAAAAAAGGTATTTCAAAAAAAACAATAAAAAGGGTCCCCGAGGGGGGGAAAAATCCTTTATTGGGGGTTTGGTTTTAAATACAAAAATTTGAAAAAAGTAAAAACCCAAAGGGGGGCCCCGAAAAAGGGCTAATTTTGGGGCCCTAAAAGCAAAAAAAAAAAAAAATGCCACTTTTTTTCCAAAACCTATCCCCTATTCAAAAAGCGTTTGATCAAATCTCAAAAAATTTTTTAAACTCCAAAAAAACAAAAATTTAAAAAAAAAAGGAAAAAAGTAAAACCCCAAACATTCCCCTTTTTAAGATGACCTAACAATCATGAAGAGGGGGAAACCCTTTTTTTTTTCTGTCCTTTCATATATTTTTTCTTTTTGAAATTAAAAGTCCCCAAAAAACTGTAAAAACCCGGGGCATAAACAAACTTTCCTTTTTTTTTTTAACCTAGGGGGGGGAGGGGCTGAGGGGTATAAGTCCACTATATACATAAAACGAGCCCCCCCCCACCCCCCCAAAACCCGCTCCATCCCCCCCCGGGGGCCCCCCCCCCCCAAAACCCAAAACCCCCTAAACCCCAAAAAAATTCGCCTACCCCCAAAAACCTTTTCACCCCCCCCCCCTTTAAAATTTTCCCCCTTTTTCCAAAACCCCCCAAAAAAAAACCCCCTACTGCTTTCCCACCCCCCAAACCCCCCCCAAAAATTTTTTTCCCCCCTAAAAACCCTGAGTAAATTTTGGGGGGTGTGAAAAATTTTTTGATTGTAGTTTGCAACTTTGAATTCCTTTTTTTAAAACTTTAACTTTTTAAAACGGGGGGGGGGGTAAAGGGGGGTGGCCTTTTAAAGGGAGTGGCAAATTTTGGAGGAGGGTCAATGTGGGAGGGGCGGGGGGATATCGGGGGGAAATTTTATCGCGGTTGGCACCCCGGGCCCCGAGACGGGGCCGGGGACCTGTGGGGGCCCCCCCTTGCCCCCGAAAAGGGGGCCCCCCGGCCCAGCCGCCCCCCCCCGACGGGGAGCCCAGGGTGTTAGAGGGAGGAGCTTTTGGGGGGAAGTTTCCCCCCCGGGACCCGAAACCCCCCCCCCCCCCTACCCCGGGTTTTTAAATTTTTGCACAGGGGCCCCCCCAGGCAAAAAGTTACGCCACGGGGGGATAAAAAATTTTTAATTTACCCCCCTTTTTAAAAAGGATTTCATAAAACAACATCTTTTTTGGTTTTTTTTCCCTTTTAAAAGCCGGGATGAACAAAATTTTTTGGCATTTTTCCCAAATTTTTAACAACCCCCGTAAAAAAAGACCTTTTGGGAAAAGGGGTTTTTTTTCTTAGGGCCCCTTGGGTGTCTGAAGGGAAAAAGAAATCGGCGGGGGCATGCACAGTTTTTTTTTTTTTTTTTTTTAAAAACCCCCCTTCTTTTGTTTTTTCACAATAATGGAGCGGGGGAAAAAAGGGAAAAACAAAAGTATAAAAGGGGGGTTTTGGGCTATGAAAAAATGGGGGGGCCCCCGGAGGTGGGGGGGTGATTTTGGGGAAACCCGGGAAAAAGGGTGGGGTTTTTTGGGAAAATGGGGGAAAAATTTAAGTGGGGGGGGGTATGGGAGGGGCCCCTGGGCTTGAGGGGATACCTAAATCACCACCCCCACCCACCCTCAAATTTTGATAATTTGATTTTCCCCCATAGATCAAAACTCTCTAACATAAGGGGTTGGGTTTACTTCTAAAGGGCAAAGCCTTTTCAAACCACTTATTTCCCCCCCATTAAAATTAAAAAAAAATTATACTCCCCCCCGTTTTCAGCGGTTTTCTGGACCTCCTTCCGGGGGGTCACAGAGCCCCCAACATATCACCAATCCCAAATCATGAAATTTTTTTATACAATTTTTAAAATCTCTTTAAATCAGTCCTGTCAAAGAAACAATAAAGTTTAATTTAAATATAATAAAAATATAATTTTAAGAAATTACAAATTGTGTAAAAGATATTTTTATTTCTTTTGGGTTAAGTTACATCACACTTTTGGGGAAAAAAGTTTTTCCAAAAATGGTCTGTAAAGTGGTAAAAGTCCCGACCTGAAAAAATAAAAAATTTAAATTTAAAAAACCCTTATTTTTTATAAATCGCTCCATCTCTTCCCAAAACCCCAAAAATTTTTTTTTTTTTTAGGTTGTCTAAAAATTTGGGTCTTTTAAGGGTAAAATAAATTTGACCACCCATGTACCTTTCCCTCCATTTTATTATTTATGAGATTAAAGGGCCAAATTAGGAAAAAAATGAAGGGGTTTTTGGATGTACTGTTATAAAACATCTATATACTGTATGATAGTTGTGTATATGTATATGTATGGTTTATGTGTATTTATAATAATATATATATATATAAAACTAAAATAAAAATGGGGTGTATGTATATGTGTGGGGTGTTTATATGTTTTATATATATAAAAATTTCACACACAACGTTTTTAAAAAGTGGGGTGCCCCCAAAACTCCAATATGTTTAATTTAAAGATTGAAACAGAGTGATTCAAAACACATAATATATATATATATAAAAATTTTATATATAATATACAAAAATATAATAAATACTGAAGTATGGTTTTAAATATATATATATATTATATAATAATTTTATACGTTTTGGGTTTTAAATGTAAAACCCCTGTATTATTGCGTACAAAGGGCCCAAAAATTTTTTACGCCCTTCTCATTCATTTAGTTTTTTTTTAGTTCATGAACAAAGAAAATTGCAGATTCCCCACTGAAGACATCAAAACTAAAGAATTAAACCCCCTGTGGAATTTTTTACTTTTAAAAAAAAATTGGGGAAACAAAATGAAAATATGTCTTATATTGTAGGGGTTTTCCCCGCCGATGGACGACACCATTTTTGCAAGGGGGGTTTATTAGATGAAAATTTTTTTTAATTTTTGGGGGGGAATGGGGAAAAAGAAGCAAAAGGGTTTTTTTAGGAGTTTTAAAAAGGGAAAAAAAGGGGGCGCAAATTTACTTTTTTCCCCCCTTTTCCCGACTACTCATTAAATTTTTTATCCATCACCCAAAGGTTCCCAAGGGGCCACACGCCCTTTAAGAACGTCGACATGAATGCAAGTACATTACCTACATTTTTTCTAAATAAACACCAGAAAAAAACAAAACCCAAAAAAACAATTTTTTAAAAATTTCATTTTTTTTCACCCATTTCATCTGTTTTTGGGAAAATTTTTTCCATTTTTCAGGCAATTTAATTTTTATCGCCTTTACCCAAAAACCCCAAAACCCGTTCCGCAAAAAAAAACCCCAACCTTTAAATTTGGGTTTTTGGGTGAAAAAAAATAAAAAAAAATTTTGGCTCTTTTCATCAAAGGGAAAGGGAAAAAAAAGAAAAGTTCATGTTTCCCTTTGAAGGTTTAAAAAAATGGTAAAGGGGAGATGGCAAGAACTGATCTTGTAAAAAACATTAGGAGGAAGAGGGCTTTTGCTTTGTGCAACCCTTTGGGTTTTTTTTCCAAACTTTTAGTCCCTCGAACTTAAGAGTTCATTTTGTGATTCATCGGTTTTAAATTAATTTTTTTTAAAAGCTGGAAACCCAGACGATTTTTGATAGTGGTTCTTTTGGAGCCAATGGTTTTTCAAATGTCTTTCAGAACAGATTAACCCCCGGTCAAAACAAATGGGACAAAAAAGGGTGTAAACGATTTTCCTCTCCTCTCCTTGATGGGCACTGCAAGAAAAACATTTTTCCCCTCGGGGAAACCCCCGTTTTTATAAAGATTACTACTTGACTTACCCACTCCTTTTGGGGTTTGAATTTTAGGACCGGGAAAAAAACAAAACGACAAACAGGGTTTAAACATATGGCCCCATACCTTTTCAAAACAATTTTTGTCTGCATGACAATGATTACTAAAGTTCTTAGGGCGGAAAAAAGGGACGGGGGGTTTTTCCCCTGAAGCCAACCCCATCAAAACCCCTCTCTTTACCCTGGCAAGGCAAAAATCACTGCATTAAGCGTCAAAAAACCCCCTCTCTAAGTTTTAAAATTTTCCCCGTCTTTTCCCGTAATTCAAAAAGAAATTTTTTTGCTTTTAACTTTCCCCAAAATTGTCTTTCCCTAAGGAAACCATACACAAAGCACATTCATTTTAAATGAAATCGGGCCGGGGAGAGTTTTGACCTTCCCCAAAGGGTTTTCCTCGTGGGGAAAAAAAAATTTTTCCTCAAAAGGGGTTTTGCGTAAAAAAAGCCAAACATAAAAGCCCTTTTAAAAAGGGGATTTAAAAAAACCTAACCCCCGTTGGGGGTCCAAGGGAAAAGCGCTCGTTTGACTCTGGACTACTTTTTTTTCAAAAAGGGGTAAAAGAAAAAAAAAAAATTTAGGGTTTTTTTTCCCAGCAAGGGACTTTTGCACATATTCCTAAACACTAAAAAATCAAAACCTTTTTTTTTTTTTTTTTTTAACTCAAGAATTTTGGGAAATTTTCCCGACTACAAAGAAAAATTTCTTTTAGTCTTTTGAACTCCCCCAGGGGCCCTTTAAACCTACACAAAGTTTCAGGGGGACAAACTTTCATGGGCATTTTTAATTTGGGTTTCCTTTTAAAAAATTTCTCAATAGAGCCATAAGAAAATTTTATTTTAACCCCCCCCCCCCCACCCCCACCCAAAAAATCCTTAAAACCCCCCACCCAAGAACGGGGAATATAAAAAAATTGGAAAAGATTTACAGCCTGCCTCCGATTACTCCAAAACAAACGATGTGAAGGGTGAACGTGCAATTTTAAATTTTTTTTAAAACTCTCTATTTTTTTGGCATAATTTTAGAGATTTTGAACCCCAAAATCTCTGTCCCAAATCCCCCTTCCCGGCCTATAAAGTTTTTCTTTTACTTTTGTAGTTTTTCTGAGGCAAAAAAGTGTTAAAAAATAAACCCTTTTCCCCCATAGCCTTTTTCTGGGAAAAAATGTTTCTCCACCTATGGGTTTAAAATACGAGGTTTTGTTTTCGAGGGAGGGTTTGGGGAAGGGGCAAGACTTTTCTGGGGACTTAGGATAGTTTAAGAAAAATAAAACAAATTTTTCATGGGGGGGGAAGGGGGGTTTTTAAAATGGGGGTTTTACAAGTCTACAAGTCAATGCGGGATTCCAAACTTTCAAACTTTTTTTAAACAAAACAATAACAAACTAAAATTTAAAAACAAAATTACACTACAGGCAGTGTCTAAAATATGGCCCCAAAACGAGAAAAAGTAGGGAGTTTAAACCCTTTTTTTAATACCCAAAAGGAATCCCACCAAAGAAGTTTAATGGAAATTTGTGCCTTCAACCCCCCTAACTTCCCCAGCGCACAGGTTTCTTTTGACTGTTTTTTTTAAGAAAACCCCCTCTACAGCCAATGCCAGAAAGCCTTTGCAATGAAGTTGGGGGGTGCTCGGGAAACGGGCCCCCGGATTCGTTGGGGGTGTGGGGGTCCTAAACACAGGGGGTGACCCGGGCCGTGGTCCCCCTATTGTCGGTTTCAGTAAAATGGGGGGTTTTTAAAAAGGGGAAAAAAAAGGGAAAAAAAAAAATAAAGCAAAAAAAGTTTTTCATAAACCCCAGCCCCCTGGGAAGGGAGCCGTTTTTGGGGGCCCCTGCTGCGGTCCGGGACCCCCTTTGGGGTGATGGGGTTGCAGCTGTTGATGGTGGGAGCTCCCCCCCAGGAAAGGGTGTTCCCCAGGGCAACCGGGGTCTAGGTTGGGTTTGGGGTTTTAAGGAAGGCCCGCGGGCTTTAGCCGGCTGGCAAGATAAGGGATTGGGCTCCCGCAAAAACTCCAGCTGCCTGCACGGCGTTGGTCTACTTCACCCAATTTGCCGAAATAAAAGTCTGACATAATTCTGGAAATTTAACCCCAGTTTTTTCCCTTTGGGGTCCTTTCGTCAGGCACTTCAAAGGTTTTCAACAAATAAAAGTGGGGAGCTCGGTTTGGGCCTGGCAACCAGGATGGCTTGGTGGCCCCCCCCAAACCTTTTGTTTTCCCCCCTCCTTTAGCTTTCCCCTCTTCAGCCTAAAAACCCCATCCCCCCCTTCCCCGCACGCGGGTCCCCCATGCAGTGCCCCATCTGGCAGCCCCCGGGCCTTCTTTTTGGGGGGGCCCACAGGGGCCCCCCGGCCCTATTATCCTTTTCCCTTTTCTGCGCTGCGTAGGGGGTTGGCCACGACTCATAGAGAGCTTTTGGGCCCCCCCCTGGGTTTTGTGGTTGGAACTTGGAGCCTCCCCACCACTTTTTAGGGCTGGGGCCCCTGTTCTCGCCCCCTTTTTTTTCTGCTTCAAAAACTGATTCGGGCAACCCCGGGTGGACGCTCACAATGCCCCCGCCCCTAGGGCGGCCCCCCCTATCTCTCTGCGGTCTTAGCCTCAGGGCCCGGGGTGGCCTCATCGTGGTTTAGGGGCCCCCGGGGCCACGCTCTCCTTTTCCTCGTCCTCAGCCCCGTGTCCTCCCCGATAACCCCCCCACTTCCCGTGGTGTTTTCCCCCTTTTTTTTCTACCTTTCTCTAACTGCTTCTTGCTCACTTCCCCCCCCTCCACCTGCCCCCCCCTGCTGTCCCCACAGCTTCCCGAGGGCCAAACCCCACCCGGGTTTTACCCGCTCACTTTTGGGGCCGGGGGGTTTTTGGTGTGTTTGTGGGTGACTGGACTTTTTCCCAACCCAGTTTGGGTGGGAAACAAAAGTGGTAACGGGGCCCCCAGGAGGGGCCACAGCTGTGTTGTTACAATGTAAACAATAAACCCCCTGTGCAACTCGGGTTTTAATGAAAGGGAAAAATCCATTCAGTTATATCACAATAATGCGAACTTTGAAATAAAAAACTAAAGGAAAAGGGAAATGTTTTTCCCCCAGCTTGACAACACCAAACCCCCATACTTTAAAATTTTCACCACAGCAGAACCTCCCGAGACTGAAAAAATCACCAAACCCTATGGCCTCCTCCCTACAGTCCAATGGGCGGTCTGACTTCCCCCCTTCCCCCCGAAAAAGAAAGAAGGGCCGGGGGGAAAATCACTGGCATCTGATAAGAAGGGAAAGAACTGTGAGAGGTTGGGTTGGGGGAAACAGAGTGCCTTTAATCTTTTGTGAAGACTTTCAATAAATTTTGTTTAAACGTTTGGGAAAAGTGTATCAAATTGTCTGGTGATTTTTGTGGAAAAGTGAAAACTTGAAAAAAACCCAGCACATTCTAAGGATTATTTTTGCATTTGATTAAATTTAAAAAATTCCCCTCAAAACAAAAAATTACGAAGGTGGAGGCATTACTTTTTAATCAACCCTCGTTTATTTTCCAAATTTTTCCCCCGATCCCAAATACTTTCTAAAAAAAAAAAGTTTAAAAAATTAGGGAAACTTTTTTCTATTGAAAGCACGAATTTTCTCCACGATCTTTATACTCTTCATAGCGAGGGTTTGGGAAAGGGAAAACAGGGGGAAATGGTTTTGGGTTTTTTTTCCTTTTAAGGACCCTGATCTTCCCAAATTTGAATAATTTAAGACATGGTCCAAAATAAAATTTTCGAAAGCTCAGCCTTTACTCCTTTTTGACAAAAGCCATACATTTTTAGCAGATGTGGGCACTTAGCCAAAGAATGGGCTGTTGCAATCAGATGTAGCTTTTGCATGGGAATTGAGGGTTTTACCAGGGGTTTTCATTGCGCCGGAGCCAAATGAAGGGCCCCTGTGTCCATGTTTTTTTCACCTCTTAACCATAGAGAAAAGGTAATTTATACAATAAAAGGAATGGTTAAATTTAAAATTGATATTGGTTTTCTAAACCCAAATTTTAAAACCTCTAGGGAAAAAATTAATAAAATGGGTTTTTAAAAATTTTAATAAAAAAAAAAACTTTCCCCCCCCTCCTTACCTTTGAGGGACAAAAATGAAAATTTTAAAAAAAAACATTTTGGAATCAGTGCATAAGGTCGGTTTGCAAAAGGGGCAGGTTTTCTCAAAACTCAGATTTTAAGGGAGCTGTTCCCTTAAACCGTGGTAAAAAACTGCACATAAAAAAGGAGGATTTTATTACTTTTTTTATATAGCGCCATTGTTTCCATGGCCCCTTTTCAAAAAGAAGGGGGGTGACAAGGGCAGGTTAAAAAAACAACGAAAAATCAAAAGGGTTATTGATACAAAGACGGAGAGGGCCCTGCCCCGAGGGGTCACAGTTTTACAGGAAATAGGGGGTAAAGTTTTCATGGGGCCACTTTGGGGTAATCAGCCGGTTTTGGCCATTTTCTGCGATCATCCCCCGGTGTTAAATGGTTCAGCAGTGCAGATGGAAAACCTTCCCAACTAGGGGTGCCCCCGGGAGATGATGAGGGTAATTGGTTATGGGTGTAGTGAAGGGAAAGGGGAAAAGCAAAAAGACAGTCTTTTTGGGGTTACCTCTTTTCCCGTTTTTTCTGTTTCCGGGGTCTAGGGGATAAAATCCAACCCCCCACCACATGTGGGTTTAAACCAATCTGAAGGGAGCATGATCCTTCCCAACTAAGCATCGTGGCCCTTTTTTGCTGACTTGTCTTGAAACTTTCCCTTTACGCCTGTGGGTTTTCTAATACCCCTGAGCACACATAGGAAAGGTTTTCCACCCAAAGCGGGGAAAGGGGGACGGAGATCAGGTGCGGGATTAAGGGGCCATTAAAAGCCCATCCCCACTGGACTGACCCGCCCCATAGGTGAGCATGATAAAAGGGTCTTTTTTTTCCTTTTGCAGATGAGTTTTTGGGGGAAAAATATACACATTAAAACCGCAGTATATAAGGGTTTTAAAAATTCTAGTTTTACCTTTTGCGGGGAAAACCCCGGGGAAAAGGATGCCTTTAATTGTGGATTTCCCTTTTTTTTCCAAAAGGGAGATACTGTTTAAATTCCCTAGATCAATCCAGCATTTGGGTTTTTCCCCCCCTCCCCCTTTTGAAAAAAACACCCCTTTATATAGCGTTTTTTTGACACTGCCCTGGTAAACTTTTTACTGAGTTTTATTTAATTTTTTGGATTCTGCCCTAGTGCTTTTACTATTTCCCCCTCTTTTATAATTTGTATCTGCAATTTTTTTTAAACTACCCAAGTGTATTTTAAACTTTAGGCCAAAAATGGCCCCCCACCCACTTTTCATTGGAATCTCCATTAGCCACCGAAGCTCATCAAATAACTGACACACCTAAACTTTAACAAAACCTATTTAGATGGGAAATTCCCCCTTTAATATTCCACAAAACTAAACTCCCCTTAATTTAATTTTCCGCTACTAAGGAAAACTAACCACTTTAACAATGTATATCTTGAAATTTTGGGGGGGGGTTTTGGTTAAGAAAAGACATGCTAAATTAATTTTAAAATGCAAAAATTTTCCATTTTTCCCCTAGTTTCTTCCCAAAAAAAGTAGTTTGGGGAAAAGAACATAAACGTTTTTGCCGACCTAAATTTGGACAAAAAGATGATTAAATGGAGCAAAGAAAAAGGTTTTTTTTTTATGAACTAATAAAAGTACAAAAATGTACTTTAATTTAAAGGGAAAAAAACAAAACTTATATTTTGGGTCTTTTCTCAAACCAAAAAGAGATTTCCATATAACAGAAATATATATGAAAAAATTTTTTGACATATTTCATCCATTTCTTTGGGTTTAAAAAGTCCATTGGGGTTAAAAATTTTTTAATTCTAAAATTTAAAAAAAAAACAATCTAAACCCTTTTTAATTGAAAAAATTAAAAAACCCATTTTGTACATTTATGAAAAAACATTTTCATTTCCCACTTGAAAAAAGCATTGGGATAAACTCCAAAAAGGGTCTTGTAGGTCTGAAGCAAGGTAACGTTACTTCACATCTATTTGACTCTGATGATGGAGCGTTTTTTTAAAAAGATTGATTTGATGTCATATCGGTGGGGACCGACACCCAGCACTACTACAAGACCCCCATGCATGAATGGTTCCTTGATAATTCACTGTTGGCATCAGGGCCGGCTCCAGGTTTTTGCGGGCCCCTTTAACACATATAGAGGCTGGGGATGTGTGTGTGTACATATATATATATATAATATGCTGTGGGCAATATATATACACAATAGAATCTCTGTAATAATCCCTCTCCTCCACCCGGTGCGCTTTGTCTACCCCCCACACACTGCCCCCACTCATAATATATCCCCCACTTATAATGTACCACACTGCCCCTCATAAATTACCCTCCACACACTGCCCCCCTCATAATATACCCCCCACACACTGCCCCCTCATAAATTACCCTCCACACACTGCTCCCCACACATACTGCCCACACACCCTGCCTGGCTGCCCTCATTCATAATATTCCCCCCACACACACTGCCCATTTGTAGCAAATATCAGTCATCTTCAGCTCCATTGTGGAGCCACTGACCATTGCCGCCGCATTCCTTCTCTGTGTCTCGTGGTCAGGGAGGTAGTGCTCCTTGTCCTCTTCTATGCGTTCCATACTGTGGAATGCAAAGGAAGAGGAAATGACGGCCCGGATGCGGGGGTGGAGCGGGGGCTGGGGGCGGAGTGAGGGCTGGTGGCCGGGGTCTATAATGAATGAAAGAACCGCACCGGTAAGATAATACCAGCGGCGGCGCAATGCGGGTGGTCAGCGGTGGGCCCCTCAGACATGCCTGGGCCCCGGCATTTGCCCGGGTATGCCGGATGCTGACGCCGGCCCTGATTGGCATGATGCACAATTTAAGGAAGAAGTCACCTTTTCTTCCTGGGACAATCATTCTATCTGATGTCCCAGTCTGCTGGAATCTTCCTCTTCCATCATCATCCATCCGTCTGTCCGTCCATCCATCAATCATCATGCATAGGTACACTGCACAGAACCACTTCTGTCCTGTGTACTGTATTCTTGCTTGTAGTGTTATATCCCATTATTCTATATACAGTGCCTACAAGTAGTATTCAACCCCCTGCAGATTTAGGTGGTTT
This sequence comes from Allobates femoralis, assembly GCA_033576535.1. Taxonomy (NCBI): domain Eukaryota; kingdom Metazoa; phylum Chordata; class Amphibia; order Anura; family Aromobatidae; genus Allobates; species Allobates femoralis. The sequence continues at coordinate 26,506,513 of JARQOC010000012.1, forward strand.
GATAAGATGCAAATAAGTTAGAGCCTTCAAACTGCAAACGAGAGTAGGATTTATTAACAGAAGCATAAATCTTACAAACCAAAAAGTTATGTTGCTCAGTTGAATTTTAATAAATTTTAAACATAAAAGTGTGGGTCAATTATTATTCAACCCCTCAAACCACCAGCATTCTGTTTGGTCCCCCTAAAGTATGAAGAAGTAGTTCAGGCACAAAGAACAATGAGCTTCACATGTGTGGATTAATTATCTCTTTTGCAGCCTTATCTGACTATTTAAGACCCTCCCCAAACTTGTGAACAGCACTCATACATGGTCAACATGGGAAAGACAAAGGAGCATTCCAAGGCCATCAGAGACAAGATCGTGGAGGGTCACAAGGCTGGCAAGGGGTACAAAACCCTTTCCAAGGAGTTGGGCCTACCTGTCTCCACTGTTGGGAGCATCATCCGGAAGTGGAAGGCTTATGGAACTACTGTTAGCCTTCCACGGCCTGGACAGCCTTTGAAAGTTTCCTCCCGTGCCGAGGCCAGGCTTGTCCGAAGAGTCAAGGCTAACCCAAGGACAACAAGGAAGGAGCTCCGGGAAGATCTCATGGCAGTGGGGACATTGGTTTCAGTCAATACCATAAGTAAGGTACTCCACCGCAATGGTCTCCGTTCCAGACGAGCCCGTAAGGTACCTTTACTTTCAAAGCGTCATGTCAAGGCTCGTCTACAGTTTGCTCATGATCACTTGGAGGACTCTGAGACAGACTGGTTCAAGGTTCTATGGTGTGATGAGACCAAGATCCAGATCTTTGGTGCCAACCACACACGTGACATTTGGAGACTGGATGGCACTGCATACGACCCCAAGAATACCATCCCTACAGTCAAGCATGGTGGTGGCAGCATCATGCTGTGGGGATGTTTCTCAGCCAAGGGGCCTGGCCATCTGGTCCGCATCCATGGGAAGATGGATAGCACGGCCTACCTGGAGATTTTGGCCAAGAACCTCCGCTCCTCCATCAAGGATCTTAAGATGGGTCGTAATTTCATCTTCCAACAAGACAACGACCCAAAGCACACAGCCAAGAAAACCAAGGCCTGGTTCAAGAGGGAAAAAATCAAGGTGTTGGAGTGGCCTAGTCAGTCTCCTGACCTTAACCCAATTGAAAACTTGTGGAAGGAGCTCAAGATTAAAGTCCACATGAGACACCCAAAGAACCTAGATAACTTGGAGAAGATCTGCATGGAGGAGTGGGCCAAGATAACTCCAGAGACCTGTGCGGCCTGATCAGGTCTTATAAAAGACGATTATTAGCTGTAATTGCAAACAAGGGTTATTCCACAAAATATTAAACCTAGGGGTTGAATAATAATTGACCCACACTTTTATGTTTAAAATTTATTAAAATTCAACTGAGCAACATAACTTTTTGGTTTGTAAGATTTATGCTTCTGTTAATAAATCCTACTCTCGTTTGCAGTTTGATGGCTCTAACTTATTGGCATCTTATCAAACCACCTAAATCTGCGGGGGTTGAATACTACTTGTAGGCACTGTATATATTTTATACAGTGGATACAAAAAAATTTACACACCCCAGGTTTTACGTCTTGCAAAAAAAAAAATTATTCCATGTGACAAATTTGCCACCGAACCTGCCAGCTCTCTAGCATGCTGGACAGTCAGGGAACTGACTGAGGATAAAAGAGAAACCGCAGCTGCCCTGTCAGTGTTGGTTTAGTAAGGTGCCTCCCAGTGAGTGTGGTATATGCATACCGGTACCAGGCCAGAAGTACATATAATAACCGCCACCCCATCACTGATGGAGGCCTTGAATATCAAAAGCACCAATTGCTGCCACCAGTTAATCATTCGATATAAGCCCAGTCCATGAACAAGCTTATAGTGGGTCAGAAACCAACCCAGGTAGTGTATAATGTTAAACGAGCCCACAGACATGGGAATTTTGTGATCGAGATAAAAGAACAACCC
>JARQOC010000012.1:26508592-26542508 GCA_033576535.1 Allobates femoralis
CAACCCAAGATTAAATTTGTATATTCACTATATGGCCACACTAGAAAATATTTATATACAGAGTAGTTATAAAAATTTTACAGATGTTAGTTATGCAAACAAATGGTAAATGGGGGGTACACACAGATATACAGACACATGTAGTTCAGTTACTGGTTTCCTTGCTGCTTGTGGCCACACAGAGGCAGTTTCAAGCCTCTGGGTTCCCTTGGGTATACTCTGGTCTTGATGTAATGAAGCCTCCTCAGAAGTAATACACTGTCGAAATATGTCAGTAGCCTTTTGTCAACCTCTGCCCCACCCACTGACCTCTCACTGGTGACCTCATGTGAGCTGTTTTTTTCCATACCTAAAGATGACTATGAAAATGCAGCTTTTCCCTTAACTCTGTCTGAGAGTGTCATAGGTGGAAGATAATGCTCTTGTATTTTTGGTTCAGATTTTAGCTCTCCAATGGTAGCATACATGACTTATCTGCGGTCGTCCCACTGGCCAATATTAATTTTGGGGTAGTTAGAAGTGTCGCACAGTTAAGCAGAAATATGCATTACGATCCTATAACTCTCCAGGTGTCCTATTTATGATTGACACATTGATGGAGTTATGTGTATCCTACTGTATCCTCACCCATCTCTTGTAGACTGAGCCTCATGGATAGGTTCCCTCTCCTCCTACTGTATCTCACCCATCCCTTGTAGACTGTGAGCCCTCGCGGGAAAGGTCCTCTGTATGCCCCTGTTTTACATGTAAAGCACCATAGAATAAATAAAGCTATAATAATAATAACCTGTCCACTTTATCTGTGCTGACAATCAAAAATACAGCAAGCGCTCTGTCATTTTTTTATTTTAATTATTTATTTTTACAGCACTGATGTCAGTCAATGGGTGAGGGACCTAACAGCCAATCACAGGCGCTGTCACAAAGAATGGGCATCTTGATTGGCTATTGGAGTAACCTGAAAACAGTCTATTCTTTATAACATTTACCATGCTAGAATGTATAAACTAATTCCAGATTACTCCAATAGCCAATCACAGACGCCCATTCTTTGTGAAAAGCATCTTTCATTGGCTATTCTGCCCTTCAGCAGTGAATACTAAGGAGTTAATGAGCGGTTCTGGTAGTACAAGCGACCGGATGCCGGAGCTGTAAAACTTATGTTTAATCACTATTTTCTTTCTTTTTACAGCCCCCGTCTCATAACTTTAAAGTTGGAGTTTGGTGTTCGGACTCAAGTACGAGTCCCATTCAGCCCTGGACTGGGCAAGTCCACGGAACCCGACCATTGTCCGGGTCACCCATCACTAGTTTCTAGGTCTTTAGACACCATGTGATTTATGACGATAATTGTTCACTTTAGTAGTAGATGAGTAAAATTCATCAGTCAGTCTTAGATATTTCATAAAAGTGACCCAAGACCCGTAGATAGAAAATAAGAAGAATAATATTTATTTTGGATTAAAAGTGAAACCCTGATACACTCAGAAAATAATTCTTGATGAGAGGATGTTGTCATTAATCCTTCTGGAAACTTGTATTTCTTCATATCTTCAGAATGTACAAACCACTAATTTTTTTGTCTGGATAATAGTCCCAAAACAAAGCCTTGTCTGGAATCTATTATATCATGGCATGAACGCAGGGGGAGGGAGGGGGGTCTGAACGAGAGGTGAATCTGTGGATGCACAAAGCCAAGAACCTGTCACAGCTGTTTACATTGCCAAAACACATAAATGTTTTAAACATTACTGCTGCCTCATCCCGTGTCCGCTGGACGGGGAGAACGCCAGGGTTACTTTACAGGTGAGATTACTCTCCATAGAGAGCGATACCTGAGGAGACCATTGCACAAATGCCAGCAGTGTAAAGCTGAAATAGACACGTCTAGGTGTGCTATAACCCGTCTACAGCGACCATTCCTCTGGAAATAATTCTTCCAGAAATTAGTGGAATGTGTGTTGTCACTCCATATACTGTAGGTCTGACGGGCTAATAACAAGGGGAGGAGAAGCATCAAAAAGACAAATCTAGGTTCAGCTTAGTATGAAGCCGTAGTAGAGCTAGTCACGGCAGAAGCCTATTCTACCAATGTACGGCTCTGACCTATAGCGGGGCATGCACACTTTCTTATTTCTTCATCGATACCATTTTAGCAGATATGTATGTTGCATTTTAAGAAGGTGGCTATTATGCTCCCGATTCCCCGTCTACACAAAATAAATAGCTTTTAAAAACTCCCTCGCTGTCCGACGGCCTCTTCTTCTGAGTGACATCCGAATTGCGCCCTGCGCAGAGCCTTCTCCAGATCGCGCAGGCGCACTATGCACTCACACAGAGACTTTAGTGCAGAGGTCCCCAACTCCAGTCCTCAAGGGCCGCCAACAGTGCAGGTTTTCATGATTTCCTTAGTATTGCACAGGTGACAATATAATCACCTGCACTGGTGATGATTCCAACCCCTGTGCAATACCAAGGTAATCCTGAAAACATGACCTGTTGGCGGCCCTTAAGGACTGGAGTTGGGGACTCCTACCTTAGAGCTTGTGCAGAACAGTTTTAGGCTTTGACCTAAAGTAGTGCAGAGCACTGTGTGTTAGGTGTGATCCGGTGAGGCATCTGTGCAGGCGCGGGATTCGGATGTCACTCAGAAGAAGAGGCTGTTGGTTGGTGAGGAGTGGCGGGACGGAAGGCGAGTAGAGGCGAGACGGACTGAGCTACAATCAAGCCCATTGGACTGGAAATAGGTAATTCTAATACAGGGCAGGAAGATTTTAAAACATATTTATTAGGTGTTCAGGGCAGTCAGGGCAGAATAGCTGCCTTATTATAAAGCGGCATAGGTGCTGTTGAAGATGGCGCTTTTAGTTTCACACAGGTACCCTTTAAAGATTCTCTACTGAATGTAATGTGAGTGCATTAACTACCTACAGTGTTGGCCAAAAGTATTGACACCCCTGCAATTCTGTCAGATAATAGTCTGTTTCTTCCTGAAAATGATTACAATCACAAATTCTTTGGTATTATTATCTTCATTGAATTTGTCTTCAATGAAAAAACACAAAAGAGAATGAAGCAAAAAGCAAAACATTGATCATTTCACACAAAACTCCAAAAATGGGCCAGACAAAAGTATTGGCACCCTCAGCCTAATACTTGGTTGCACAACCTTTAGCCAAAATTACTGCTATCAACCGCTTCCGGTAACCATCAATGAGTTTCTTACAATGCTCTGCTGGAATTTTAGACCATTCTTCTTTGGCAAACTGCTCCAGGTCCCTGATATTTGAAGGGTGCCGTCTCCAAACTGCCATTTTTAGATCTCTCCACAGGTGTTCTATGGATTCAGTCTGGACTCATTGCTGCACCTTAGAAGTCTCCAGTGCTTTCTCTCAAACCATTTTCTAGTGCTTTTTGAAGTCTGTTTTGGGTCATTGTCCTGCTGGAAGACCCATGACCTCTGAGGGAGACCCAGCTTTCTCACACTGGGCCCTACATTATGCTGCAAAATTTGTTGGTAGTCTTCAGACTTCATAATGCCATGCACACGGTCAAGCAGTCCTGTGCCAGAGGCAGCAAAGCAACCCCAAAACATCAGGGAACCTCCGCCATGTTTGACTGTAGGGACCGTGTTCTTTTCTTTGAATGCCTCTTTTTTTCTCCTGTAAACTCTATGTTGATGCCTTTGCCCAAAAAGCTCTACTTTTGTCTCATCTGACCAGAGAACATTCTTCCAAAACGTTTTAGGCTTTCTCAGGTAAGTTTTGGCAAACTCCAGCCTGGCTTTTGTATGTCTCGAAGTAAGAAGTGGGGTCTTCCTGGGTCTCCTACCATACAGTCCCTTTTCATTCAGACACCGACGGATAGTACGGGTCGACACTGTTGTACCCTCGGACTGCAGGGCAGCTTGAACTTGTTTGGATGTTAGTCGAGGTTCTTTATCCACCATCCGCACAATCTTGCGTTGAAATCTCTTGTCAATTTTTCTTTTCCGTCCACATCTAGGGAGGTTAGCCACAGTGCCATGGGCTTTAAACTTCTTGATGACACTGCGCACGGTAGTCACAGGAACATTCAGGTCTTTGGAGATGGACTTGTAGCCTTGAGATTGCTCATGCTTCCTTACAATTTGGTTTCCCAAGTCCTCAGACAGTTCTTTGGTCTTCTTTCTTTTCTCCATGCTCAATGTGGTACACACAAGGACACAGGACAGAGGTTGAGTCAACTTTAATCCATGTCAACTGGCTGCAAGTGTGATTTAGTTATTGCCAACACCTGTTAGGTGCCACAGGTAAGTTACAGGTGCTGTTAATTACACAAATTAGAGAAGCATCCCATGATTTTTCTAAGGGTGCCAATACTTTTGTCCACCCCCTTTTTTATGTTTGGTGTTGAATTATATCCAATTTGGCGTTAGGACAATTCTTTTGTGCTTTTTCATTGAAGACAAATTAAATGAAGATAATAATACCAAAGAATTAGTGATTGCAATCATTTTCAGGAAGAAACTGAGTATTATCTGACAGAATTGCAGGGGTGTCAATACTTTTGGCTACAACTGTATGTAGATTCTTGTCCACTTATGTCAATAAAGCAGGGGAAAAAAAACACATCAAAGTAACCTTATTTTGGACTTTTTTTCTCTCGTGGTCATATCCTAGCAAAACCGCTAGATTACTTTTGTGACCTACTCCACATTTCTTTTCTAACCCTTTGCATTAATGCAGACAGAGGACATTAGGATGTGTATAATTTATAAATACCGTAAGAACTTTTTATACTGCAATAATTCGAATGGCTCTAGAATTGTGGTATTTGGATAGCAGAGATTGTAATACTTTTGATTTACAGAATTTATGCTATTAATGTTCATGGGTATCTGACATTACAGCCGAGTTCCTTCACTGATCTCTCTGTAAGACCAGAAACAGTCAATGAACCAAACTGATGCATGTCTGGGAGAAAATTGCAGAATTCTTCTAATCTTGGACTCCCCTAAAGAAACCTGTAATATTTCAAAAATCAAGGGAACGTGCAGAAATGGGGTTATTCTGTAGGTTAATATTGCTCTAAAGCTGTGCAGTCGCTACAGAGAGCCGGGCTACCAGGAGGAAAGTAATGTTATTCCTCCTGACAGTCTCTGGCTTTCAGTCATAAAGGCGCAGCTTCAGTAACTGCTCAATACAGAGTGAATGGCAGCTGTAACCGCACCCCGGCACTGACTGAAAGCCAGCTATGTACTGATACACTGTAGAAGTGGCTGTCAGTCAGTGCCGGGGTGTGGATACAGCTGCCACTCACTACGTACAGAGCGGTGTCTGCAGCCACACATTGTGACTGAAAGACGGAGGCTGCTGGAGGAACAAAGATTATTTCCTCCCAGTAGCCTGGTTCTCTTTATGGTGACCGCTCAGCTTTAGTACTTTATAATCCTACAGAATAACCCCAAATCTGCAGGTCATTGGCGTGAAAGGTTCCCTTTATAACACATTTACTGTATTGTGGAATTACTAAAGCAAGGGAACGGCAACCATTGGCACACCAGATGTTGTAAAATTATGACTCCCGACATTTCATAGGTGCCATGGAATGTTGAGAGTTGTACTTTCACAGCAGTTTGAGAGCTGCATGTTACTGATCCCTGTGCTTAGACCAACCAGGTGACCTCAACCTGAATGCTACATTCTGCTTTAAAGATGTCGTGAAATGTTTTGGATTTGGGCACTGAATACTAGGTCTCCTGACGGTTTAAACTTTAAAACTGATTTATCATATTTCTATTAAGCTTTTATCAGTGTGGTTTTTCACATTCCATATTAACCGCTATAAGACAAAACCAATATTCTGTACCACTGATTGATTAGAGATGTAGAGGTTTGGAGCTGACTCAATTTACACAGTGATAATTTTGGTAATATAGATTGTCCTGTGTGTGTTAATAAGATCTGCTGCAATTGTGTATATATACTATGGTAACAGGAAGGGCAACCTTCAGCCTGTGACATAAGTGTTAATTCTTTGTAATAATACTATGGAACATGTGTGGTTTCTTAAGGCAGGGCTTGATTTTGTGTGTATATTGGGGGGGTTTCCTATCTTATGCTGTAGACTAAGGATGGTTGTTCCGAAATGTGTCCAGCTACGTGGGACTGCGTTCCCTCTACATAGATTTTTTATGCTTGGGAAACTTGAATTAAAATAAAAAGGCAATATCTTGAATGAAGATTTGCGTCCTTGTGCCGGAGTTTCTACATTTCCATTGCTTGATTCCAGACGTCTCCTCCAGGCACTACAGCTTCAGGTGATTCCAGTGCAGCATTTCCCTCCCCCTTTTCCCAGAAATCAATAACCCCGCCCACACCACGATTGGCAAATAATGTATAATCCCGCCTCAACTAATAATTAGAAGATGTGTGGGCGGGATTATACATTATCTGACAATCAGCGCTGTGGGCGGGATTATACATTATCTGACAATCAGCGCTGTGGGCGGGATTATACATTATCTGACAATCAGCGCTGTGGGCGGGATTATACATTATCTGGCCTTTAGTGGTGTGGGCGGCATTATACATTATCTGGCCTTCAGTGGTGTGGGCGGGATTATACATTATCTGGCCTTTAGTGGCGTGAGCGGCATTATACATTATCTGGCCTTCAGTGATGTGGGCGGGATTATACATTATCTGGCCTTCAGTGATGTGGGCGGGATTATACATTATCTGGCCTTCAGTGGTGTGGGCGGGATTATACATTATCTGGCCTTTAGTGGCGTGAGCGGCATTATACATTATCTGGCCTTCAGTGATGTGGGCGGGATTATACATTATCTGGCCTTCAGTGATGTGGGCGGGATTATACATTATCTGGCCTTCAGTGGTGTGGGCGGGATTATACATTATCTGGCCTTCAGTGGTGTGGGCGGCATTACACATTATCTAGCCTTCAGTGGTGTGGGCGGGATTATACATTATCTAGCCTTCAGTGGTGTGGGCGGGATTATACATTATCTGGCCTTCAGTGGTGTGGGCGGCATTATACATTATCTAGCCTTCAGTGGTGTGGGCGGGATTATACATTACCTGGCCTTTAGTGGCGTGAGCGGCATTATACATTATCTGGCCTTCAGTGATGTGGGCGGGATTATACATTATCTGGCCTTCAGTGATGTGGGCGGGATTATACATTATCTGGCCTTCAGTGGTGTGGGCGGCATTATACATTATCTGGCCTTCAGTGGTGTGGGCGGGATTATACATTATCTGGCCTTCAGTGGTGTGGGCGGGATTATACATTATCTAGCCTTCAGTGGTGTGGGCGGGATTATACATTATCTGGCCTTCAGTGGTGTGGCCGGCATTATACATTATCTAGCCTTCAGTGGTGTGGGCGGAATTATACATTATCTAGTCTTCAGTAGTGTGGGCGGGATTATACATCATTTTGCCTTCAGTGGTGTGGGTGAGATTATACATTATCTGGCCTTTAGTAGTGTGGGCAGCATTATACATTATCTAGCCTTCAGTGGTGTGGGGGGATTACACATTATCTAGCCTTCAGTGGTGTGGGCGGCTTATACATTATCTAGCCTTCAGTGGTGTGGGCGGGATTACACATTATCTGGCCTTCAGTGGTGTGGGGGGGGATTACACATTATCTAGCCTTCAGTGGTGTGGAGGGGATTACACATTATCTAGCCTTCAGTGGTGTGGGCGGGACTATACATTACCTAGCCTTCAGTGGTGTGAGCGGGATTACACATTATCTGGCCTTCAGTGGTGAGGGCGGGATTATACATTATCTAGTCTTCAGTGGTGTGGGCGGGACTATACAATACCTAGCCTTCAGTGGTGTGGGTGGGATTACACATTATCTGGCCTTCAGTGGTGTGGCCGGCATTATACATTATCTGGCCTTCAGTGGTGTGGGCGGAATTATACATTATCTAGTCTTCAGTAGTGTGGGCGGGATTATACATCATTTTGCCTTCAGTGGTGTGGGTGAGATTATACATTATCTGGCCTTTAGTAGTGTGGGCAGCATTATACATTATCTAGCCTTCAGTGGTGTGGGGGGATTACACATTATCTAGCCTTCAGTGGTGTGGGCGGCTTATACATTATCTAGCCTTCAGTGGTGTGGGTGGGATTACACATTATCTGGCCTTCAGTGGTGTGGGGGGGGATTACACATTATCTAGCCTTCAGTGGTGTGGAGGGGATTACACATTATCTAGCCTTCAGTGGTGTGGGCGGGACTATACATTACCTAGCCTTCAGTGGTGTGAGCGGGATTACACATTATCTGGCCTTCAGTGGTGAGGGCGGGATTATACATTATCTAGTCTTCAGTGGTGTGGGCGGGACTATACAATACCTAGCCTTCAGTGGTGTGGGTGGGATTACACATTATCTGGCCTTCAGTGGTGTGGGCAGCATTATACATTATCTAGCCTTCAGTGGTGTGGGCGGCTTATACATTATCTAGCCTTCAGTGGTGTGGAGGGGATTACACATTATCTAGCCTTCAGTGGTGTGGGCAGCATTACACATTATCTAGCCTTCAGTGGTGTGGGTGGCATTATACATTAACTAGTCTTCAGTGGTGTGGGGGGGGGGGGATTACACATTATCTAGCCTTCAGTGGTGTGGGGGGGGGGGATTACACATTATCTAGCCTTCAGTGGTGTGGGGGGGGGGATTACACATTATCTGGCCTTCAGTGGTGTGGGCAGCATTATACATTAACTAGTCTTCAGTGGTGTGGGGGGGGGATTACACATTATCTAGCCTTCAGTGGTGGGGGGGGGGGGATTACACATTATCTAGCCTTCAGTGGTGTGGGGGGGGGGGGGATTACACATTATCTGGCCTTCAGTGGTGTGGGCAGCATTATACATTATCTAGCCTTCAGTGGCGTGTGGGCGGCTTATACATTATCTAGCCTTCAGTGGTGTGGAGGGGATTACACATTATCTAGCCTTCAGTGGTGTGGGCAGCATTATACATTATCTGGCCTTCAGTGGTGTGGGCAGCATTATACATTAACTAGTCTTCAGTGGTGTGGGGGGGGGGGGATTACACATTATCTAGCCTTCAGTGGTGTGGAGGGGATTACACATTATCTGGCCTTCAGTGGTGTGGGCAGCATTATACATTATCTAGTCTTCAGTGGTGTGGGCGGCATTATACATTATCTGGCCTTTAGTGGTGTGGGTGGCATTATACATTATCTGGCCTTTAGTGGTGTGGGCGGCATTATACATTATCTGGCCTTCAGTGGTGTGGGCGGCATTATACATTATCTGGCCTTCAGTGGTGTGGGCGGCATTATACATTATCTGGCCTTCAGTGGTGTGGGCGGCATTATACATTATCTGGCCTTCAGTGGTGTGGGGGGGATTATACATAACTCAGTATTCAGAGAACTGCTAGATCTGTAGTCGAAGAAAGATAAAAAAAAAAAAAACTGCAGATACATTGTTGGAATCAGGCTCTCTGTCCCTACATCTTACTTCTCTAAATTAAGACTGCAAAAATCACCTTACTTAATAACATATTTTACAAGTGATCTTCATCAAATTCGCTTAGTAAACAAAGTCACTTTCCATGTTTGATATATTCCTTGTGTTCACTTACAAATGAATCCAGAAGATCGGTACAGAATCCTGGGGGGAAAATGACGGAGAATTAAACTCTGGAAAATCTGACCAGGTTACTGCATGTCCACAATGAATCGAGCAGCCTGATTAATCTCCACCATCATGGAATTCTGACAAAACGCTGAAACTCTTTTATGTAGAAGAGCTGAACAGAATTTGTCTTCATTAAGGGGAATATTGGCCGCTAACTCCACATAAAGCTGGATCCCGTGATGGCCAGGGCAAGAGATAACAGAAGAAAAAAACATTATACAAATACTGCAAAATGGATCGAACGTCAGGAGGCAAAGCAGAACCAGGTGCAGAGGAGGTCCGAACCCAAGAGCTCAGGCCTGAGGATTTTACTTTAATGAATCAAAACTAAATAAAAGAACACACAAAAAACGACTGAAGAATAAATCAAAGAGGAAAACAAACCACATCGAAAACAAAAGGGTCGTTGGACATATTGTAGCCGAAAGTGCGTATGTGTGGATAAAATGGAGTCCAGACTCCATCACTGGAGAAGATTGGGATAACATGGTATAGATCAGGGGTCGAAAACCTATAGCCAAATATAGATAAAACAGTTTGACTCGCCACAGTGCGCCGTATCCCGCCTTTGTCGGGTGCCCGCTGCTGTATGGTGTTCTGTTCCGGGTGCCGCGCTCTGTTCCTGCTACCGTGTGGGTTAAGCCAGGAGGCCAGCAGCTGCGATCCAATGAGAGGCCAGCAGTTGCGGCCCAATCAGAGGCGCATGATATTCAGGAATCTGATTGGCCAGCAGCTGCTGGCTTCTGATTGGTAATATGGGTACAACAGCAGGAACAAAGCTGCACCTGGAACACCGTATAGTGCGGACCATGGAGGATCGGTGAGTGTGTGTGTGGATGTTATTTTATTGTTTATTTTTATTTGCAGGTATCGTACCTGGTGGGGCTGCATGGGTTGATAAGGTACTGCATGGGGATGATGGGGGTACCATATTGGGAGCTGCGTAGGGATGATGGGGTTCCATATTGGGGGCTGCAAGGCGATGATGGGATACCATATTGGGGCTGCAAGGGATGATGGGGGTATCATATTGGGGGCTGCATAGGGGTTGATGAGGATACTATATTGGGGGCTGCAAGGTGATGATGGGGGTATCATATTGGGGCTGCATAGGGATGATGGGGATACCATATTGGGGCTACAAGGGGATGATGGGGTACATATTGGGGGCTGCAAGGGATGATGGGGGTACCATATTGGGGGCTGTAGGGGGATGATGGGATACATATTGGGGCTGTAGGGGATGATGGGGGTACAATATTGGGGCTGTAGGGGGATGATGGGGTACAATATTGGGGGCTGTAGGGGGATGATGGGGGTACCATATTGGGGGCTGTAGGGGATGATGGGGGTACATATGGGCTGTGGGGATTCATTATTGGTTAGCAACAGCATAACAATGTTATTAAAAAGAATTCAGAAACTTATTGTACTTTAAAGGGTTGGTCTTTCATAAAAGGAACCCATTTACTTGTATTTAGTTTTAAACATATTTTCCGGCTCTCACAGAATTAAATTTTAAAACGTGCCGATCGTGGCCATAAAGCTCCTGAGCCATGGTATAGATGTTACTTAGTGGACAGAACCCTATGTAAGATGTTGGGGGGTTTACATTACTTCTAACATGGATGTTGCTTCATTTTTAATGCAAACTATGAATATGGACATACAAGTTATAGACAGCTAAAAAAAAAGTCCTCCCTGAATGTCTCTTGTCAGATGCCTTGATGTGGAGAAATCATATTTTAAAGGCTCAGTTACACACACAGATAATTGTGCAGAGATTGTTGGCAGATCTCTGGTTGCAGTGAAATCATGGACACATTGTTCCATTTTGTGGCTGTGTACAACATGGAACAATGTGTCCATGATCTCACTGCAACCAGAGATCTGCAAACAATCTGCACAATAATCTGTGTGTGTAACTGGGCCTTAACACTGAGCTTCTCATGGAAATTCATGGGAATTATTCAATGTTGTATTGCTATGTATTACATTTCTGTATTGCTGGGCAGAAGCTTTGCCTTTGTTAGTATTTTGTCCCTTTCCTCCCCCTGTAGCTCCTGTGATGTCAGTTTACCTCTCCCTTCTTCCCCATGTGTTGTTGCCAGCCATCTTAGATATCCACGTCTTTCTGCTTTGTAAATAATAATCCTCTTTACCAGCCACATTGTGCATTAATACAAATTGTTCAGTGGAAAGCATCACACTTCTTCTGGATTCTTCTTACAATGCCTGTGTGACTGAGTTTAAGGCTATCTGAGGACACAATGTAAGTAAACGGTCATTGGAATATCAGAAGAATTGATAGTTCAGGCACTGGAATGTGGATCCAGAATAGAGCTGTTCAAGACTATGGGGCAGGATGCTGCCTGGAACATAACTCCACCTCCAGGGCTTACGTAAAATACAAGAGGTGTTTTGAGTCTGATGTGTGATGGCTGCTCTTTGCCCTCCTGATCTCACTATAGATTTCTATGATACAAATGACATATCCGCAGATTCCTTTCTGCTTCAGTCTCCATCTCACAGGCAGATCGGGTGCAACATGGCTGCAAACCAGAGGTGCAAGAAGTGTTTGCAAGAAATCACACTTCATTTCTCCTGTTCTGTGTCAGTTACTTGTCTCACATTGGTAACGCCCCCTTTTATGTAAAGGACGCTCTGGAGGCGGAGTTATCTTCCAGCCAGCATCCACCCTGGAATAGCTCATTTATACAAAGTGATAAAAGATGATTTCTCCATTAGGTGTCTGATTTGAAGCGCACAGGTATGATTATTTTCAGCAGTGTATAAACTGTATACCCATGTTAATACCCTGTTTCCCCAAAATAAGACGGTCATATTAATTTTTGCTCCCAAAGATGCGCTGGGTCATATTTTCAGGGGATGTCTTATTTTTCCATCATCCCCCTGCAGCATCAAATATCCTCCTCATCCCCCTGCACCACCCAATATCCTCCTCATCCCCCTGCAGCATCAAATATCCTCCTCATCCCCCTGCACCACCAAATATCCTCCTCATCCTCCTGCAGCATCAAATATCCTCTCATCCCCTGAGCCCCACCATCCCCCTGCAGCACCATATATCTCCTCATCCCCCTGCAGCCCCACCTCCCCCCTGCAGCACCAAATATCCTCCTCATCCCCTGCAGCACCAAATATCCTCCTCATCCTCCTGCAGCCCGACCCATCCCCTGCAGCATCCAATATCTCCTCATCCCCCTGCAGCCCCCACCATGCCCTGCAGCCCCAAATATCCTCCTCATCTCCTGCAGCCCCCATCCTCTGAGCTCCAATATCCTCCTCATCCCCCTGCAGCCCCACCATCCCCCTGCAGCACCCAATATCCTCCTTATCCCCCTGCAGTACCCAATATCCTCCTCATCCCCCTGCAGCACCAAATATCCTCCTCATCCTCTTGCGGCCCTCATCATCCCCCAATATCCTCCTCATCCCCCTGCAGCCCCCACCATCCCCCTGCAGCATCAATATCCTCCTCATCCCATGCAGCCCCAATCCCCTCAGCATCAATATCCTCATCCTGCAGCACCACTATCCCCCTGCAGCATCAAATATCCTCCTCATCCCCCTGCAGCACCAAATATCCTCCTCATCCCCCTGCAGCACCACACCATCCCCTCGCAGCACCCAATATCCTCCATCCCCTCAATCCCCCCTGCAGCACCCACCATCCCCCTGCAGCACCAAATATCCTCCTGATCCCCCATGCAGCCCCCATCAACCCTGTGCAACACTCAATATCCCCATCATCCCTCTGCAGCCCCCCATTATAGTACTGTACCTCCAATAACACACACACAATCACCAATCCTCCTGTAAGTGCAGTATGTTATCCGGGCGTCGCTCAGCGCAGATGTATGGTAATCTGCTGGCCAATCAGAGGCCAGAATGTAATGTCTGATTGGCCAGTGGCTTAATACTGTATGTGTACACTGAGCGGTGTCCGGAATACCGTACGGTACATACAGGAGGAGGTGGAGTGCATAAACTGATGGCGGGGGACTCAGAACTGGTACGTCACATCTCAGCTGCATGCCTTGTTTCGCAGGCATGCTATAATAATTTTTTTTCCGCTAGGTCTTCATTTTTCGGGTAGAGAGCTTATATTTAGCAACCTGACAAAACTCCCCTAGGTCTTGATTTCGGGGGACTGTCTTATTTTTGGGGAAACAGTAGTTTAGAAAGTTCCAATGTGGTGACAGATTCTCTTTTAAAGGGGTCTCAAGAATAAAAAAATCCCTCTTTTTAGAAATAGTGCCACCATAGCTACAGTAGTCTTAAGGTGCCGTCACACGCAAGCAGTGATCACATGCACGTGCGATAGCTAACAATATCGTTCAGATCGCTGGTGAGCTGTCACACAGATGACAGACTCACCAGCGATCAATAGACCAGAGACATAGTGGAAACTATTTAAATATCGTTTCCACGATGTCTTGCTCCCGCTCCCAGCCTGCGGTAAGCGGGAGAAGGCTGGTCTCCAAGGTAAACTGCGGGTAACTAGGCAGCGCCGCTGCCTAGATACCCGATGTATACTTTAGATACCAGCGGTGAGCGGAGGAGCCTGGTGACCAAGGTATACATCGGGCATCTAGGCAACGGCGCGCTGCCTAGTTAGCCCGCCCGCAGTTTACCTTGGATACCAGCTCCCAGCACTTGTGAGAGGTGCTGGGAGTTGGCTTATCGGTCGTTCCCGGTGTCAAATGCAGCGATGCTGCGTGTACATCGGGCGACCAACGATTGATTTGAGGACAGGACCTCAAATCAAACAATGAACGATCAACCGACTGATCGTTCATCGTTTGTAGTGTAACACGCAACGATGTAGTTTCGACATCGTTCAAGCGTCACAAAACACGTGACTTTTGAACGATATCGGCAACGATATCGTTACGTGTGACAGTACCTATAGTCCTAAAGTAGGTGCAGAATATACCAGACAATGCATGGTGAGGAGTGGCTTTGTTTCTGAAAAAAGGCAGCCATATTTTTCTAATCCTGCACACCCCCTTTTTGTTATTGAACAATATTCAGTCAATGTAGGTGATGCGTTAGTTTGAAAGGGCAGACGTTCCACTATGTCATTATTTTTTTGAGGAATAACAGGGGAAAGATGCACCAGACTTCTATCACAATATCTATTGACTTGAACGAGCAGAGGTATCAGTTTTGAGGAATAAAATACATTATTAACTAGGGTTCTTGGGTGCATTAGGTTTCAAAATGCCGGTTTTTGGATCCAGTGGGAATATGGAGCAAACCTGATGCAACTAGATGCTCCCACACCGGTATTATTAACTGATCCGGCTGATAGTTCCGGTGTAATACCAGTCCGGTAGCATCCAGCTGTGTATGTTTTTTTTTTGACTGATCTGGATTAAAATGACACTCCTCCTAGTGGGTGTGTAATATGAAACTGGCTTCTGGGCATTCTCAGTCAAAAAATCCAGATCCAGTGGGATCTGGGTTCCATAGACCTCCATTTTAAATCCAACCGGATAGTGGTCAGATCCGGGGGGCTTCCAGGTTTTAACAGCGCACCAAATTCGCAACATTTTGTTTTTGGTATCGGCCAAAAACCAGTGACACCTGGATCCGTCTGGAAGCGTATACAACTGGATGCACCCCCATTGAAATTCAATGAGGTAGAAACTGATGCGGGTGGATCCGATTTCCGCTAGATTCCCCGGATTACTGGTAGTGTGAAACCAGTTTTACCGTGTATAAAATAGACAAAATGTAAGATGCTGCCTGATCTATATTGTATATATAGGTCATTATGTTTCTTCTGGAACATATTGCACATTTATTTATATTTCACCATAAATGTGTTCTGATACAAAGGCGAGTTGCTCTATAGGGTTTAATTCTGAGTTTCGGAATCTTTCTCCATTTCCATCCTGGAAACATTTCTTCACCGGCCACTGTCCCGACCACAAGGTCACTCATCCTCTGCAGCCGGATTAGTCACTCCAGACAAATAAACAAAGTTCAGTCTTAAAGCCATTGTGGTTTTATGGAGCAAATGTGGTTCCCCACGAGAACAAATCCATTTTTTGTTTTTTTTACAGAAAGATCCAGTTGTGGTCTGTGTAATCTATGGGACTTTCAAAAATTATTTCAAGCCTCAAAAGGGGGGGAGCGAATCCATCCAATTTACAAATACTGCCTATTTGGTAAAATATAAAAGCACTAGCTGTAGTACCCGGCTACGCCCGGGTTAATAAATAACTGCTGTTAGCTATAACAAAATAGAATTTGAATATGTCATATTAATGACCTGTAGAAAAATAGAAGCTGAGCTGTGATTGGTTGCTATAGGCAGCCTAATAAATCTCCAGCCAACAGTAAACCCTCCCCCTGGCCGGGCAGTATATGTTACCTCACACATACACATAATAGACAGCTCATGTGACGGACATCTGCCTTAATTCCCTATATGACACATGTGTTGCACATTAGCTGTTTTTAATCAGATGTTTATGTTTGGAAATACCACATTCATGTTCATATTTACATTGGCCTTATTCTCTCCTAAGCTATTCATAGCATAGAGGTAGTCCGCACCACTTTCCCTACCTAACTTAGGAAAGTTTCTGGATTTTCACCTTGAATACACGGCAGGAAGTGACAGGTGGAACACAAGCTTGTGTTCCACAGGTTACAGGAACAGGAGGTGACACGTTGTGATGTCACTTCCTGTCACGTGACACGCCATGTGACTGCCTGGGCATGATAAAACCAGCATTTCCAGGCGGCGGCGGTGTGATCCAGCTGCACAACCTTGAGGGGGCCAGACTGGGTAAGTGAAGACCCTAATTGGGTCCCTGATTAGGTACTAGACCATGCAGCATCAGAGCTGCACATAGGTTACTGTGGATAATGATGGTACTGCAACTGGTATTCACTGTCTATTACAGACACCATCGCCATCATCTGCACAGGGATGTGTATCTTTGAACACTAATCCCTATATGTGTACCATGACTCCCCTGAAGAAGAGGGATCTGAAACGCGTCGGGAGGGAACGTATCAGATGACATGGTGGCTACATGACATTCACTGAGCCCTGAGCAGCCTGGAAAACACTAGCAGAAGGTTATCCGGAGCTATATGGACTCGTTTACATGCGTACAGGTGGACGCAGCTGGGTGAGATCGCTCCCTATAGGAGTATACAAGCTGTTTTTTCACTAATGCATGTGGCTGGATTTACCTAATGGGATTGTTTGTTCTGATGACTACATCCTAGGGGAAACTCAAAACCGAAAAAGCAGGCACCTGCCAGCGTCCCTAGGGTATTTGGACGGGACCTAGCTTGGGTACCTGTGAACCCTGGTAATAAGAAGGGTTCAGTTTAGCACTACCCTGACTTACACAGTCACGTATGCGCACTTTTTTGTTTTGTTTGGTCTAGACAACTGTCTTTTTAATATAGAGCTAGTAAAAGTTAAGTTTTAACTTCTCAGTTTTTCTATGCTATTGGTTTAACACAGCCGTACCTGACTAGACTCCATTGGTCTTAACGGAGGGCAACCTACCTTGCTGTTTATAATAATACACACACACACACACACACACACACACACACACACACACACACACACACACACACACACACACACTAGCGCATCTCAATAAATGTAGAATTTCACTAAAGAGTTAATTTATTTCATTAATTCAATACATAAAGTGAAACACATATAGATAGCCATTACACACAGAGTTTAGTTATGTTAATGTTGATGATTATGGCTTACAGCCAATGTAAACCCAAAGGTCATTATCTCAGGAAATTTGAATCATTAATACAAAACACCTGCAAAGGCTTACTAAGCGTTTAAAATGGTCCCTTAGTCTGGTTTAGTAGGCTACACAATCATGGGGAAGACTGCTGACTTGACAGATGTTCAGAAGGCAGTCATTGATGCATTCCACAAGGAGGGTAAGCCACTAAAGGTCATTGCTAAAAAAAAAAAAAGGTGGCTGTTCAGAGTGCTGTATCCAAGCATATTAATGGAGTCTGGAGAACTAGGTTTTTACCTCATGGAGAGGAATTTGTCTGCCAGATTTAAGAAGGCAGATAAGCTTATAAGGAAGCCTATAGCTGCAATGTTTCTCTGGGAAATATGCAAATTGTCACTACAGTGAAAAAGTGAATAAACTCTAGCGCCACCTTTCGGTAGCTGTCCTCAAAGTCATAATCGACTCTTTAACAAGCCTTTTAATATGACCAAGGATTTGTGCCAGATCAGAACCCTAAACTGCAGATGCTGTGTTTTGGGGTAACTGCCCCTCATCAGTGCAGTGTGGGAATGCTGATCTGGCTGTGTGAGTGGGCTAAGATAAGGTCTGGAGAACTAGCTTTTTAAGTTGAGTGGAAGGAAAATTTGTGGTAGAAAAAGGTGCACAAGCAACCGGGACAACCGCAGATTTGAAAGGATTAAGAAAAGGTCATTCAAAAATTTGAGGGAGATTCACATGTGGACGCTGCTGGAGTCAGTGATTCAAGAGTCACCACATACAGATGTATCCAGGACATGGGCTACAACTGTCACATTCCTTGTGTCACCACTCATGACAAATAGAAAACGCACAAAGTGTTTTACCTAGGCCAAGGAGACAAAGAACAGAACTGTTGCTTATTGGTCCAAGGTGTTTTCAGATTTAAGTAAATTTTGCATTTCATTTGGAAACCAACGTTCCAGAGTCTGGAGGAAGAGTGGAGAGGCCACAATCCCAGAGTCTGGAAAAAGAGAGTAGGGAGGCCACAATCCCAGAGTCTGGAGGAAGAGTGGAGAGGTCACAATCCCAGAGTCTGGAAAAAGAGTAGGGAGGCCACAATCCCAGAGTCTGGAGGAAGAGTGGAGAGGTCACAATCCCAGAGTCTGGAAAAAGAGTAGGGAGGCCACAATCCCAGAGTCTGGAGGAAGAGTGGAGAGGTCACAATCCCAGAGTCTGGAGGAAGAGTGGAGAGGCCACAATCCAAGAGTCTGGAAAAAGAGTAGGGAGGCCACAATCCCAGAGGCTGGAGGAAGGGTGGAGAGGTCACAATCCCAGAGTCTGGAGGAAGAGACCACAATCCCAGAGTGTGGAGGAAGAGTGGAGAGGCCACAATCCCAGAGTGTGGAGGAAGAGTGGAGAGGCCACAATCCCAGAGTCTGGAGGAAGAGTGGAGAGGCCACAATCCCAGAGTGTGGAGGAAGAGCGGAGAGGCCACAATCCCAGAGAGTCTGGAGGAAGAGCGGAGAGGCCACAATCCCAGAGTCTGGAGGAAGAGTGGAGAGGCCACAATCCAAGAGTCTGTAAAAAGAGTAGGGAGGCCACAATCCAAAAGTCTGGAGGAAGAGTGGAGAGGCCACAATCCCAGAGTCTGGAAAAAGAGCAGGGAGGCCACATTCCCAGAGTCTGGAGGAAGAGCGGAGAGACCACAATCCCAGAGTCTGGAGGAAGAGCGGAGAGGTCACAATCCCAGAGTCTGGAGGAAGAGTGGAGAGGCCACAATCCAAGAGTCTGGAAAAAGAGTAGGGAGGCCACAATCCAAGAGTCTGGAGGAAGAGTGGAGAGGCCACAATCCCAGAGTCTGGAAAAAGAGCAGGGAGGCCACATTCCCAGAGTCTGGAGAAGAGCGGAGAGGCCACAATCCAAGAGTCTGTAAAAAGAGTAGGGAGGCCACAATCCAAGAGTCTGGAGGAAGAGCAGGGAGGCCACATTCCCAGAGTCTGGAGGAAGAGCGGAGAGACCACAATCCCAGAGTCTGGAGGAAGAGCGGAGAGGCCACAATCCCAGAGTCTGGAGGAAGAGCGGAGAGGCCACAATCCCAGAGTCTGGAGGAAGAGCGGAGAGACCACAATCCCAGAGTCTGGAGGAAGAGCGGAGAGACCACAATCCCAGAGTCTGGAGGAAGAGCGGAGAGGCCACAATCCCAGAGTCTGGAGGAAGAGCGGAGAGGCCACAATCCCAGAGTCTGGAGGAAGAGCGGAGAGGCCACAATCCCAGAGTCTGGAGGAAGAGCGGAGAGGCCACAATCCCAGAGTCTGGAGGAAGAGCGGAGAGGCCACAATCCCAGAGTCTGGAGGAAGAGCGAGAGGCCACAATCCCAGAGTCTGGAGGAAGAGCGGAGAGGCCACAATCCCAGAGTCTGGAGGAAGAGCGGAGAGGTCACAATCCCAGAGTCTGGAGGAAGAGTGGAGAGGCCACAATCCAAGAGTCTGGAAAAAGAGTAGGGAGGCCACATTCCCAGAGTCTGGAGGAAGAGCGGAGAGACCACAATCCCAGAGTCTGGAGGAAGAGCGGAGAGACCACAATCCCAGAGTCTGGAGGAAGAGCGGAGAGACCACAATCCCAGAGTCTGGAGGAAGAGCGGAGAGGCCACAATCCCAGAGTCTGGAGGAAGAGCGGAGAGGCCACAATCCCAGAGTCTGGAGGAAGAGCGGAGAGGCCACAATCCCAGAGTCTGGAGGAAGAGCGGAGAGGCCACAATCCCAGAGTCTGGAGGAAGAGCGGAGAGGCCACAATCCCAGAGTCTGGAGGAAGAGCGGAGAGGTCACAATCCCAGAGTCTGGAGGAAGAGTGGAGAGGCCACAATCCAAGAGTCTGGAAAAAGAGTAGGGAGGCCACATTCCCAGAGTCTGGAGGAAGAGCGGAGAGACCACAATCCCAGAGTCTGGAGGAAGAGCGGAGAGACCACAATCCCAGAGTCTGGAGGAAGAGCGGAGAGGCCACAATCCCAGAGTCTGGAGGAAGAGCGGAGAGACCACAATCCCAGAGTCAGGAGGAAGAGCGAGAGGCACAATCCAAGAGTCTGTAAAAAGAGTAGGGAGGCCACAATCCAAGAGTCTGGAGGAAGAGTGGAGAGGCCACAATCCCAGAGTCTGGAAAAAGAGCAGGGAGGCCACAATCCCAGAGTCTGGAGGAAGAGCGGAGAGGCCACAATCCCAGAGTCTGGAGGAAGAGCGGAGAGGCCACAATCCCAGAGTCTGGAGGAAGAGCGGAGAGCCACAATCCCAGAGTCTGGAGGAAGAGCGGAGAGAGCCACAATCCAGAGTCTGGAGGAAGAGTGGAGAGACCACAATCCCAGAGTCTGGAGGAAGAGCGGAGAGACCACAATCCCAGAGTCTGGAGGAAGAGCGGAGAGGCCACAATCCAGAGTCTGGAGGAAGACGGAGAGGCCACAATCCCAGAGTCTGGAGGAAGAGCGGAGAGGCCACAATCCCAGAGTCTGGAGGAAGAGCGGAGAGGCCACAATCCCAAAGAGTCTGGAGGAAGAGCGGAGAGGCCACAATCCCAGAGAGTCTGGAGGAAGAGCGGAGAGGCCACAATCCCAGAGAATCTGGAGGAAGAGTGGAGAGGCCACAATCCAAGCTGCTTGAGGTCTAGTGTGAAGTTTCCACAATCGGTGATGGTTTGGGGAGCCATGTCATCTGCTGGTGTAGATCCACTGTGTTTTATCAAGACCAAGTCAGCACTGCCATCTACCAGGACATTTTACAGCACTTCATGCTACCCTATACCGACAAGCTTTTTGGAGATGGAGATTTCATTTTCCAGCAGGACTTGGCCCCTGTCCACACTGCCACCAGTACAAATACCTAGTTAACTAACCAAAGTATCACTGTGCTTGATTAGGTCAGGTGAGTTTGCCGGCCAAAGCCCTTAGAGAATCTATGGGATATTGTCAAGAGGAAGATGAGCGACACCAGATCCAACAATGCAGACGAGCTGAAGGCTGCTATCAAAGCAACCTGGGCTTCAATAACACATCTGCAGCCACAGGCTGATCGCCTCCATGTCACGCAACATTGATTCAGTAATTCATGAAAAAGGAGCCCCGACCACGTATTGAGTGCATTTACTGTACAGACTACTTTTCATTGGGCCAACAATTATGAGTTACAAATCATTTTTTCAGTTGGTCTTATATAATAATCTAATTTTCTGAGATAATGACCTTTGGGTTTTTATTGGTTGTAAGCCATAATCATCAACATTAACAGAAATAAACACATGAAATACATCCCTCTGTGTGTAATGACTCTATATAATGTGTTTCACTTTATGTATTGAATTACTGAAATAAATTATTTTTGATGATTTTCTCATTTATTGAGATGCACGTGGTGTATATGTATATAACCCTGAGACATTGCTGTAAGGCTAAATTCACATGTTCAGTAATCATCTGTTAAAACAGATGCAGCAGAGATCCATTGGAAAAAAAGTTGTTCATACACTTCTTTGTCCGATGGTGAAAAATAGATTTCTGCAGGATCTTTTTTTTTTTACTTTGGAGTCTATGGAGAACAGATCCGGTAACTGATCGCCATTTATCTTCAAATTTTTCTTGTATTTGTAAAGGATCCATTTTTTTTGCTTACAGGAATCAGTTAACAGATCTGTTATACAGATTCCAATGTTTATAAATAAAAAAAAGGATCCTGCAAAACTTTTTTTCCAATGGATCTCTGCAGGATCCTTTCTAACGGATGATTACTGGACATGTGAACTCAGCCTTATTTACAGTTGTGCACAACAAAGATGCATTTGTTGCCAGTTTAAAGGGATCCGGTCACCTCCAGAACGCCTCCTAAGCTAGCAAAACATGTCCCTGCAGCATCCTATCACTAATCTCACAATCCTTTTGTCTCCTAAAAGCATCCTGTGAAAGTGGAGAAAAACGTTTTAATACTCACTCATTAGTGATTATAATTAGCAGGGACTATATTCTTTAGTCACCAAGGCGGGCTGTTTTGCAGGCTCCAGGGTCCACCTTCTCTCTGTCTGTTGCTCTGCTTGTGCAGGCATTGCCCTCCCCCCTCTCTATCAATCACAGAATGCAAATCATTAGTCCTGCCTTCAGCTGCACATCACAGCAGCACAGACAGAGAGAGGGTGGATCATTCAGGCTGCAAAACAGCCCGCCCTGGTGACTAAAGAATATAGCCCCTGCTAATTATAATCACTAATGAGTAAGTATTAAAACATTTTTATGCACTTTCACAGGATGCTTTTAGGAGACAAAAGGAGTGTGAGATTAGTGATAGGATGCTGCAGGGACATGTTTTGCTAGCTTAAGAGGCATTTTGTAGGTGACAGGATCCCTTTAAGCAATTCACTGCACTTCAGGCTGATACACTTTACTTAGGTTGTAGAAAATGGAGACTTAGTAGAATATTTACCTATATTGTAAAGCATTAAACTCTGTGAGTCCTCAGTGGTTGAAACCATCTTTTCAGTTCGCCATTAAGAGGTAAGAAAAAGGAAAGCAAGCTTTTGAGACTCTATGACCTCTTCATCAGGCTTAATGATACAACATAATAATAATAATATAATATGTATATAGCGCCAACATATTCCGCAGCGCTTTGCAATACAGTGGTTTGTTTACAAGCGGTCATAGGTAACAATAAAAAATATACAATACATTAATTAAAGTAGAGGATTAATGTAAAAAAATAATCCAATACACTAAGCAGATAATTAATGTAAAAGTACAATACTTAAAGCCGAGAAACAGTGCAAAAAATAAAGCAGAGAAACAATGTAAAAAACAGTACAGTAATTCGATACAATACAATAAACGTAGAATCAATGTAAACAAAACAATACAATAATTAACCCATAACGACGGCCTAACGCCCAGAGACGTCGGAAAAAAATGGGTACTTATGCCTGGCTGACGTCTGTAGACGTCAGCCAGGGAAAGTGCTCTAGCGCCCCCCAGTGGTCAAAAATCTCCGGGGTTTCAGCTACCGGGGGTAGCTGAGACCCCCAAGATTATGAATCGGGGGCTTTTTTAACATCACCGGTAATGTGATGACCGGTAAGCACCGTTTACCGGTCATCACATTACAAAAAATGAGACTGCCGGTAAAAAAATGCTTTCACTTTCATCCGACGTGAAAACACACGTCGGATGACAGTGAAGCATTAACCCCTAAGTGTCCTAAGACCCCCGGTACCGGGGATCTTCCTCCCACCCCCACCCCTCCCCCGATCTGTCTCAAAATGGCGGCGGCGGGCGCTAAAACCCGCCACCGCTGCTGCATCTCCATGCGATCTGACATGTCATACATGTCAGATCGCATGGAAATGTCAGTGCTGGTGCCCGACAGCCTCCTCCTGTGCCCATCAGCCTCATTCTGTGTCCAATGCCCATCAGCCCCCTCCGGTTCCCCCCACGTTCCTCCTGCCCAGCTCGCTCCTTCGTCCTCCCTCCTCCTCCTCCCCCTCTCTAAAACAGCGCCGCAGCGCTCAGGAACCGCCGGCTGCCCCCTCCTGCACAATCCTCCCCGATGTGACATGTCACACATGTCACATCGGGGAGAGATCTAATGCACCCTGGCCCCTGCCCCTGTTTCTAACAGCCCCCTCCCCCCCCCCGGTCATCCCCCGATCTCACCTGTCTTCATCTCCCTGGAGCGGCTCCTTCTTCTCCTGGCTCCCTGTGCTGTCTGCCGGCTTCATGCGCAGACAGAGCAGATAATGCTCTGTCTGCTAATAGACAGTTCATGACCTCAGTGAGGTCATGGCTGGTCAGGATCCTTTGTTCACAAAGGGTCAATTGTGATCCCATGATGGGATCACAATTGACCCTTTGTGAACAAAGGATCCTGACCTAACATGACCTCATTGAGATCATGAGCTGTCAGTCTAATCACAGACAGTGCAGTCTCTGCATAGACTGACAGCTCATGATCTCAATGAGGTCATGTTAGGTCAGGATCCTTTGTTCACAAAGGGTCAATTTTGATCCCATGATGGGATCACAATTGACCCTTTGTGAACAAAGGATCCTGACCTGACATGACCTCACTGTGATCATGAGCTGTCAGTCTAATGACAGACAGTGCAGTCTCTGCATAGACTGACAGCTCATGATCGCAGTGAGGTCATGTCAGGTCAGGATCCTTTGTTCACAAAGGGTCAATTGTGATTTCATGATGGGATCACAATTGACCCTTTGTGAACAAAGGATCCTGACCTGACATGACCTCACTGCGATCATGAGCTGTCAGTCTATGCAGAGACTGCACTGTCTGTGATTAGACTGACAGCTCATGATCGCAGTGAGGTCATGTCAGGTCAGGATCCTTTGTTCACAAAGGGTCAATTGTGATCCCATCATGAAATCACAATTGACCCTTTGTGAACAAAGGATCCTGACCTGACATGACCTCACTGCGATCATGAGCTGTCAGTCTATGCAGAGACTGCACTGTCTGTGATTAGACTGACAGCTCATGATCGCAGTGAGGTCATGTCAGGTCAGAATCCTTATTTCACAAAGGGTCAATTGTGACCCCATGATGGGATCACAATTGACCCCTGTGTGAACCAAAGATCCTGACCTGCCATGACCTCACTGAGGTCATGAACTGTCAGTCTGTTAGCAGACAGAGCAGTCTCTGCATAGACTGACAGCTCATGATCTCAGTGAGGTCATGTTAGGTCAGGATCCTTGGTTCACAAAGGGTCAATTGTGATCCCATGATGGGATTACAATTGACGCTTTGTGAACCAAGGATCCTGACCTGATATCATCCTACTGAGGTCATGACCTGTCATTCTCCTGGAAGAATGCCAGATTTTATAGCATATGGGGGACGCCCCCATATGCTGTAAAAGACTGAAAATCATCGAGGGACCTCCCACTGGACTACGTCGGACCTTCCTGCTGGACTACGTCGGATGCCAAAGAATAATAAAGATGGGGTCTAAATAGTGTCTGTGTGTTTTTTCTAATAAAAATATTTTTTTCTGTCTTGTGTCTTCTTTACAATTTACTAGGGATTCTTAATGGCCCGGTCTAATATTGGCCAGACATTAAGAATCTCGGGCTTAGTACCAGCTGCAAAAAAAGCTGGCATTAACCCCTTATTACCCAGTCTGCCACCGCTACACGGCAGCTGGAAGAGCTGGATACAGCGCCAGAAAATGGCGCTTCTATGAATGCGCCATTTTCTGGGGCGGCTGCGGACTGCAATTCGCAGCGGGGGGGGCCCAGAAAGCTTGGGCCTCCCTACGCTGAGGATTCCAGCCCCCAGCTGCCTAGTTGTACCTGGCTGGCCCAAAAATGTGGCGAAGCCCACGCCATTTTTTTTTTTATTATTTCAAGAAATAATTAAAAAAACAATAGGGCTTCCCTATATTTTTGGTTTCCAGCCAGGTAAAACTAGGCAGAAGGGGTTGGTGGCAGCCCGTAGCTGCCTGCTGTACCTGGCTGGACCAAAAATATGGCGAAGCCCCACGTCGTTTTTTTTTTTTAAATTTAATAAAGAAATACTAAAAAAAAAGCAGGAGAGGAGACGACCAGGACACGGTGTCTCCGTATCTTGTGCACATGCTCTAAAAGTGAGAAATTGTGTGAAAAAAAGAAAATGTTCAATATGACTTTATCAAATTTTGTGAAGTAGCTGTAAGTTCAAAATGCTCACTATACTCCTAGATATAATCCTTGAGGCGTCTAGTTTCCAAAATGGGGTGACTTGTGCGGAAGCTCCAATGTTTAGGCACATAGGAGCCCCCCATATGCGACATGGTGTCCGCTAACTATTGGAGCTAATTTTCCATACAAATTGTTAGCAGACACCATGCCGCATATGGAGAGCCCCTGTGTGCCTAAACATTGGAGCTCCCCCACAAGTGACCCCATTTTGGAAACTAGACCCACCAAGGAACATATCTAGATGCATAATGAGCACTTTCAACCCCCAGGTGCTTCACAAATTAGTCCGTAAAAAGGAAAAAAAGAAGATTTTGTGGAAAAAAAGTACTTTTTCATTTTTACGGATCAGTTTGTGAAGCACCTGGGGGTTCAAAATGCTCACTATGCATCTAGATAAGTTCCTTGGGGCGTCTAGTTTACAAAATGGGGTCACTTGTGGGGGAGCCCCAATGTTTAGGCACATAGAGTCTCTTCATACGTGACATGGTGTCAACTAACAATTGGAATTGTAAGCGCATACCATGTCATGTATGGAGAGCCCCTGTGTGCCTAAACATTGGAGCTCCCGCACAAGTGACCCCATTTTGGAAACTAGACCCCCCAAGGAACTTATTTAGATGCATAGTGAGCGCTTTGAAACCCCAGGTGCTTCACAAATTGATCCGTAAAAATGAAAAAGTACTTTTTTTTTTTTCACAAAAATCTTTTTTTCCTTTTTACGGACTAATTTGTGAAGCACCAGGGGGTTGAAAGTGCTCACTGTGCATCTAGATATGTTCCTTGGGGGGTCTAGTTTCCAAAATGGGGTCACTTGTGGGGGAGCTCCAATGTTTAGGCACGCAGGGGCTCTCCATATGTGACTTGGTGTCCGCTAACAATTGGAGCTAATTTTCCATTCAAATTGTTAGTGGACACCATGTCGCTTATGGAGAGCCCATGTGTGCCTAACCATTGGAGCTCCCCCACAAGTGACCCCATTTTGGAAATTAGACCCCCCAAGGAACGTATCTAGATGCATAGTGAGCACGTTGATCCCTCTGGTGCTTTACAAATTGATCCGTAAAATTTAAAAAGTACTTTCTATTCTACAAAAATGTTCTTTTTTCATTTTTACGGATTCATTTGTGAAGCACCTTGGGGTTCAAAGTGCTCACCACCCATCTAGATAAGTTCCTTGGGGGGTCTAGTTTCCAAAATGGGGTCACTTGTGGGGGAGCTCCAATGTTTAGGCACGCAGGGGCTCTCCATACGTGACTTGGTGTCCGCTAACAATTGGAGCTAATTTTCCATTCAAATTGTTAGCGGACACCATGTCGCGTTTGGAGAGCCCCTGTGTGCCTAAACATTGGAGCTCCCCCACAAGTGACCCCATTTTGGAAACTAGACCCCCCAAGGAACGTATCTAGATGCATAGTGAGCACGTTGAACCTTCTGGTGCTTTACAAATTGATCCGTAAAATTTAAAAAGTACTTTCTATTCCACAAAAATTTTCTTTTGTCCTCAATTTTTTCATTTTCACATGAGCAACAGGATAAATTTCATCCTAAATTTTGTTGGGCAATTTCTCCTGAGTACACCGATACCTCATATGCAGTCATAAACCACTGTTTGGGCGCACGGCAGGGCTCAGAAGGGAAGGAGCGCCATTTGACTTTTTGAATGGTAAATTAGCTCCAAAAGTTAAACTGCGCTCCCTCCCTTCTGAGCCCTGCCGTGCGCCCAAACAGTGGTTTATGACCACATATGATGTATCGGTGTACTCAGGAGAAATTGCCCAACAAATTTTAGGATCCATTTTATCCTGTTGCCCATGTGAAAATGAAAAAATTTAGGCTAAAGGGACATTTTTGTTGGAAAAATTAAAATGTCCATTTTTTATTTCCACTTTGCTTTAGCTGCTGTGAAGCACCTGAAGGGTTAATAATCTTCTTGAATGTAGTTTTGAGTAGCTTGAGGGGTGCAGTTTTTGGAATGGTGTCACTTTTGGGTGTTTTCTGTCATGTACACCCCTCAAAGTGACTTCAAATGTGATGTGGTCACAAAAAAAATGGTTTTGTAAATTTTGCTTGAAAAATGAAAAATTGCTGATGAACTTTGAACCCTTATAACTTCCTAACAAATTTTTTTTTTTTTCCAAAATTGTGCTAATGTAAAGTAGACATGTGGGAAATGTTATTTATTAACTATTTTGTGTCATATAACTCTCTGGTTTACCAGAATAAAAATTCAAAATTTGAAAATTGCTAAATTTTCAAAATTTTCGCCAAATTTTTTATTTTTTCACAAATAAACGCAAAAATTATTAACCTAAATTTACCACTAACATGAAGCCCAATATGTCACGAAAAAACAATCTCAGAATCGCTAGGATCCGTTGAAGAGTTCCAGAGATATAACCTCATAAAGGGACAATGGTAAGAATTACAAAAAACGGTCTGGTCATTAAGGTGGAAATTGGCTCAGTCACTAAGGGGTTAAAGCAAAAATAAAGGTGAACCTGCTCAAAAGAGCTTACAATCTACAATGAGATAGGGGTTACACAAAGTACAGGGGCTTGTTACGCTGATGTTCCAGGCATCTTGAGGAAGAGGGGATAGAAATAAAGTTACATGAATGGTCATCAGACAGTCTGTGCAGAGCTTTTGGGTTGGGTGGAGTTTGAAGAAGGGATTATGTCCAGAGAGATGGTACTGTATATAGCCCATTCACTGAGGACTTCTATTAGGGAGCATGATGGGCCGCCTTAAAAAGATGTGTTTTTAGGGAGCGTCTGAAGCAATGCAAGTTGTGGATAGTCCTGATTTCTTGGGGTAGAGCATTCCAGAGAATTGGTGCAGCTCGGGAGAAGTCTTGGAGCCGGGAGTGGGCGGATCAGATTAGTGCAGATGTTAGTTGAAGGTCATTTGTAGAATGTAGAGAAAGGGTGGGGTGATAGACAGAAATAAGGGAGGAGATGTAGGGAGGTGCTGCACCGTAAAGAGCCTTGTGGGTGAGAACAAGCAGTTTGAATTGGATCCTGTAGTGTACGCGCAGCCAGTGCAGTGACTGGCACAGAGTGGCGGCATCTGAGTAACGATTGGCCAGATGGGATGATCCTGGCTGCTGCATTAAGGATGGACTGGAGAGGGGAAAGCTTAGAGAGGGGGAGGCTGTTTAGTAGAGAATTGCAGGAGTCAAGGTGAGAATGGATTGGGGCCACGGTGAGGGTTTTTGTTGTTTCCATGGTGAGAAAGGGCGGGTTGTAGAGATGTTCTTCAGGTGCAAGCGACAAGAGCGGAGGAGATATTGTGTATAGGAGGTGAAGGACTCTGGAGAAACACATGTTAAATTATATACACACACACACAGGGTAGGAAAATCCAATACATAACACAGGTGACGTAAAGCATATTGTGGTCAGTTGGAAGGAGCAGCTGGGGAAGTAAAATTATTATTGTCCTTTGATTAGTGGTAGGTCCAAGAACAGGAATGAGAGGGGAGTGAAATGGTTGAGATAACAGTTCACGTAACAAGTGTAAGAAGTGTCAGTTTTATTGTCCTCTAACTGGAGTCTGTTCAAAGATATGATACCCCCAAATGCCCTTTCAATTGATGTAAAAAGACAATAATCCATGTGAATAGTTAATTCCTGCTTTAAATGTGTCAAAGGTCGTTATCAACTTGTATTCCTTCTCTCTCTCTGGGATTTGAAGTTACGTTTTAAAACGAGCAACCTCATATTTTTTTTCACTGTGGTCAGAGCTACAAAAACGCTTTGCTTCATGTAGGTCCATACGCTTTTCTTTTATTGAGTGGCGATGAGAATTCATTCTTGTTCTGAATTGTAGTCCGGTCTCCCCTACGTACAGGCCACCTATTGGGCATTTGGTACATATGATTAAATACACCACATTGGTTGTGTGCAACTCAAGTTACCTGGGATCTTGTAGTCCTGATCTATCTCAGGAATCCTCATCTTGTCCGTTGTCATTATAAATGAGGTTTTGCACCTGTTCTGGTTGCAGGGAAAAGTTCCTATTGCTGTTGGAGAGGTAGAGATCATTTTTACATTACGTTAAACAACTGCGAATAGGTAAATATCTAGCGATCGGCGGTCATTTCTACAGACAGACAGACTGCTGCTGTAACAGATCTCGGTACACAGAGGCTGCCATGGTCCTCACCAGCGTGAATACTATTTATAGTCTTTTTTGGAAACCAAAATATCATGTTTCACCAGACAAATCACCATTTTTCATATTTATGGGGTGATCGGCAGCCTGTTTTTGATGACATAAGAGCAAAAATGAATAATCCCCTGTCTGGTTCTTTAAGTGCTAAACTAGATTATTTGACCTCTCGATCATCTCCAAAATCCTTTAAAGGAGGTTTTACATTGCTGACACACAGATATAATAGAGAGATTAATCTACAGCAGCACTGAGCTGTGTGGCTGTGAATCCAACTCTGCAATAATCAAGCTAAAACCTACACCATCTTTCTCTGCCTCTTGATCTCCCTTTCATACACTTTAATGAGTTGTGTGGACCTGCTAGTTTGGTTCTGTAGAATCAGGGGGTCTGGCTTTTTACAGCCGACAATACACACAAAGCTTTCACTATGGATCTGGGATGTGTGTGCAAAGACAAAAAGAAGGAACAAGTGTGCGAACATCAAAGTCATTATCCACAGGAGAAAAATGTATAAATAAATGTAAAGACACCATGATCTGTAAACTGGAAGATTTTTATTTAGAGTTTATAGAAAGATAAAACAATCAGAAACAGTCGGCACAAATATAACAATATTAGCAGCAATCATCAGAGTTTTTGGTTGGAGATTAAATATGCTTTTATTTTAACAATATTCTTACATATTTAAGGCAGCCGAGTGCTCATCAGCTCTGAACATACTGAGGTACGGTTGGGCCCTATAGACTTCTATGGAGTCCAACCATTAGTCTGTGCAGAGCTGTAGTACACACACATGCACCAGTCCTTATAAAGCAAAGAGCCCTACAGTATCTATAAAACACTGCCTAAACTTAACAAATGGAGATCCCATTTTAGTAAGTTCCTGCGCGCTTATATAATGTCACGATCTCCACACTGCCTTTGTCATTTACTAGGTTGTTGTGGGGATTGTCAGTCTGGGCTGGCTCTGTGCTGCTGATCACCTGCATTTTGGCTCACTTGATTAGAACTCTACTTAAGCAAGCTTGCTGCCCTATTCTGTGTCAATTGTACACTTGTCTTTGGATGTGTAGGACTGATCTTTCTATGCTCTGAGCCAGACCTTGCCTGATTAGTTACCTTACCTGGACTTATCTCTCTGCTTGTGACCTGATTCCTCTTTCTGCCTGCTCCTCTGTATTCTGTTTTGTCCCTCTGGTTTCCTGACTTCGGCTTGAATTGGACTTTGCTTCTGTAAATCCCTAGCTGTTACTGCACCAATTTCCTGGACCTAACCCCAGATTGTTTTGACCTCTCTTTACTACCAGTAAGTAGTAATATTATTTATTAGATTTACTTTCCAATAACAGTCTGTTTTCTGCACCTCAGAGATTAGTTATTACTGTAGTGACTCGCGTCACATTTAAATGGAAAAAAATGTATTACAAGGTTCAAATGAAAATACATAAAACAGAGGATAAAAGTCTCAAACGGATACAGATAAAATATTACAAGAGCAATATGGATTATATACACAGCTCTCATACTATTCCAGAATTGAGGAATCAACTTTGTCTTTTCGAATTGATGATGGACAAGAGGATAAATGTGTCACATTGTAAAGAATAGTCACTGACTGATAAAGCTCAATGTTTATGTTTCAAAAGATAACTTCTTAGTATGGGGAGATTGGTGGGGATCCGATTGTAGAGACGATGCTTATGATTGACCATCGCTTCTTTTTCTCTATTAGCTGCTAGAGAACGTAGAGTCTAGCGCTTCAAGGTTCCCACTGATCTACAACTTCTCACCTATCCGTGTCATACCACTGAGCTAACGATACTGATAACTTATACTTAGGATATTTCATCCACCATTTGTGGTTGAATATCTTTACTACAGATTTACAATAACACTGTAATGGCCATGAAGAACCCCATGTCTGTAGGGGGCACAGAGGTTGGTGGGTTTAAAATGAAAACCAAACAAAAGAGTAGATGGTCCCGCTGATCTCAATAAGGCCGGTGGCCACGACAAGTGTTTGCAGCATTTTGGATGCAACCTGTTTTCACTACGTCCCAAACGCTGCGTTGTACAGTACGAGCACAGGGGATGGGATTTGGAGAAATCCTGTGTCCATTTTGCTTGTTTTCTCTGCAGCGTAAACTGACCTGCGGGGTGGCTTCCCGAGGGGCAGCATGTCCACTTATTCCTGTGGAGACAGCTGCGTTCTCAAAGGGAAAATGCAGCCAAAAGCCACCATGCTCAAAACAGTGATACTGGGCACAGGGCTGCTGTGTTCACCCGGGGAGATCACCGGCCCCTCCGCAGAAGGAAGGAAGTTGTGCCCAAGAATCATGGACACGTGCCCTAAGAAAGAAATCCAACGTGCTCATCTCTACTGGATCAGCATAAGACTGCAGCTGATCAATTATATGTCAGATCATTGACATGAACAATTCAACTTGGCTTTAAAACAAAATTATGACGCATCTAGCTTCAACTAAAAAAAAAAACAGAACAAAAAAATGTCCAATATGACCAATGATCACAGTTTCAGCACACATTTGTCTTTTGGCTGGCTTCACAACACTGTTTTTGTCTGTCAGGTTGGATCCTGTTTTTTGCAGGATCCACAGGACAGAACAGGATATGCACAAAGTGTGGCCAAATATGGTCATGGATCCTGTTTTTTGCAGGATTCCTTTTCTGTTGCTGGCCATGGTGCTGAAGTCTGCTTGTGTCTGCTCTGCTCCTGTCCATGGTGCTGAGGTCTGCTCATGTCTGCTCTGCCACTGTCCTTGGTCCTGAATTCACAGCCTGTGCATGAAATACTGCGGTCTATGGTGCTGAAGTTTGGACGGCGGGATTTCAGAGCATGTTCTGTGCAAAAAAAAATCAGATCCGGCGTCCATAGACTCCCATGTTATGTGCACTGGATCACCCCGGATCTGATTTTGCCCGATTTTTTTTCACCGGAGGCAAAAAATGCTGTAGGCTCGGATTTTGTGCACGGTAAAAAAACGGACAAAAACGAATCTGGGACAGAATTCACAAAACCAGATGGCCAAATAGGACCAATCCGGCACCATAGGGATACATGGGAGGCAAAACAGGATCAGGTTCTGTCCAGTTCAAACTGGACAGAACCTGATGCACTAAACTGGTGTGAAGCCAGCCTTAAGCCCCCAATACAAATTAGACTGTCAGCTGAAGCCGCTGATGTGGCGGGTTGGGTCAACAGTCTAGTGTGTATGGGGGCCGCTAACAATTTATTGTCGGTGGAGATGTCTATTGTCATGTCCAATTTAGGATTGGTGATCGCTTTATTCTCCCAGAGATACAGTTGTGCTCAACTTTCTTTACATCCCGAACAATTTTCGTGGCCGAAATCTTTCTTTGTCTACCTGATCGTGGTTTGGGTTTTACAGAGCCCCCAATTTTCCATTTGTTAATCACAGTTTGAACACTGCAGACTGGCCTTATCAATTCCTTTTTGTATCCCTTTCCTGTTTTATACAGTTCAGAAAAATAGTTGATTTATCTACAGGGAAAAATAGTTGCATTCCCCATGACTCTCAATACAGAAATGTCAGTGGC